>PVJA010008944.1:0-36109 GCA_004027025.1 Myocastor coypus | reverse complement strand
ACAAATACCTGACACCCAAAATGAAGGCAGGAAAGATTTATTTAGCTCACAGTTACTGGAGGTTTCAGTCCACACTCAGCTAGACCCAAGACAAAGAGGCACATGGCAGAGGCCAGTAGTTCATGGTGACAGAACAGCAACGTTAGCAACAAGCCAACAAAAGCAACCAGCCATCAGAAGTAACAGAGAGAGAGAGTCTGTTACTCTGTCTCTCTTATATTACATTCATGCTGTCTGCCTGAGACCACACCCATAATCCCAGTGGTACTCAAACCCATAATCTCAGCCTTGGATCACCCATAATCCCAGAAGATCATGAGTTAAGCTCAAATTCTAGAAGTCCCCACCCCATGATTGCGTGAGGCTCTGAGGGTACAACTATAACATTCTGCCCCTTGACCTCCAAAGTCTTATGCACATCCTTTGTGCAAAAGACATTTTAGTCCATCTCTAAGAGTTGCCAAAGTCCCAACAGTTTCAGCATTGCTGAAAAGTCCAAGTCCCAAGTCTCCAAGGTCCAGGGCGAACTCTTAACTGTGAGCCTCTGTACAAAAGAAAAGTTAAACACATACAACATTCAGAGGCACAAGATAAACATTAACATACCAAAAGTTATAAACAATAGGAGAATACAAAACTCTGGTATCAGCACGAGTCCAAAGTCCAGCAGGGCAAACATTAAATCCCATAGTTCCAACTAGAATATCTGAAGCAGTCTGTGCTGAGTTGTGAGCTCCAAAGCCTTACATAGCTCCACCCCTAAGGCACTCTTGGTGGTAAGCTTCCATGGCTTCTCTCTTAGGCCAGTTTTGCTCTCTATTTGCAGTTTCCCTTAGAGAATCTGCATTTTTGGCTTTTTCAAACTTCTGGGGTTTCCACTGAATTGGTTTCTCTGTTTCACACACTGCCCTCTCAGGGGCACACTGCCTGGCCTCCCAGGCCTTCTTCTGAAATTGAGGTGGAAGCCTTCTTAACCTCAAGACTCCTGCATCCTGAATGCACCTAAAACTAATGCCACATAGATGATGCCAAGGTCTGCTGCCAGCTGGAGCAGTAGCCAGGCTTTCTTCTCTGTTGGCTATAGAGATCAAATGCCTGGATTGATGAACCCTCTGACCCTGATAGTGAGGAACAAATTGTCTATGCCAGCATCATTTTGGAGCTTGGTGTGGCTGCTGCTGCCATTTTGGAACTTGGGACTCTGTGGCTTTCTTCTTAAGGCAGAGTCTTACTTCCTTGCAATTCTGAGTCTGCAAAGGTGAAGACCTGCCACCTTCAGTGGTACCCTCAGGCCATCCTTTTTATTCTCTGATTCCTTCCCCGCAATGGAGATCCTCTCAGCTGTATCTTTGCAGTCCACAGCTTTCCTAGTGCTTCCTTTCTGGCTAAACTCACATTTTAAATCATCCTGTTTGGCTCTTTGCTCTTGACTTTCGATATAAATCTGGCTAAAAGCCCCCAATAACCACCATGATACCGCCCCAATATTTGGCTGCTTTGAAATATCTTTTGAAAGATTAGTCAGTCTTCTATGTTTAATCTCAGTCTTAGGCAAAGTCTCTGGGCACAAGCAAAATTCCGACAGACTTTCAGCCAAGCCATAGCACTCATCATCCAGAGTCCAACAACCAATGCAGTCCTCCTTCCCAGCAGAAACCTTCCCGACCTGGTCTTTACAGGCAGGCCTTCTGTCAGTCTTCTGGTCCAAGCTCTCCCCAGAATCTCCCCTACCATACAGCCAAATCTTTTCCAGCTCTTTGCAAGTAGACAGCCTCTCCAAACCTTTCCTATCTCTTCCCATAAGCCATTCTTTATATTCAGGCTTCCAGACAGTCTTCTGGGCTGAGCTCTGACCAGAATCTCCCCTTCCAAACAGCTGGAGTTCATCCAGCTCTTTGCAAGTAGACAACCTCTCCAAACCTTCCCTATCTCTTCCCATAAGGCATTCCCAAAAACTTGTAATCCACATGGTCAGGTTAATCACAACACTGACTCCACTTCTCTGGTACCAAATGCTGTCTCAGTTACTCTTCTCTTAGTGCTGGGACAAATACCTGACACTCAAAATGAAGGAAGGAAAGGTTTGCTTAGCTCACAATTACTGGAAATTTTAGTCCAACTCAGCTGGATCCAAGGCAGAGAGGCACAAGGCAGAGGCCAGCAAGCAGTTCATGGCAGCAGAACAGCAACAATAGCAACAGGCCAACAACAGCAACTGGCCAACAACAGTAACAGAAAGTCTTGAGCCGGGCGTGGTGGCGCATGCTTGTAATCCCAGCACTCGGGAGGCTGAGGCAGGAGGATCGGTGAGAGTTCGAGACCAGCCTGAACTACAAAAGTGAGCTCAAGGCCAGCCTGAACTGCATAATGAGACCCTGTCTCAAAAAAGACAAAAAAAAAAAAAAAAGAAAAAAAAGAAAGTCTTTCTCTGTCTCTCTTATATTACATTCAGGCTCTGTGCCTCAGGATATCTGCCTCAGAGCACACCCATAATCCCAGCAGTACTCAGACTCATAATCTCATCCTTGGATCACCCATAATTCCAGTGGATAATGAGTTAAGCTCAAACTCTAGAAGTCCTCACCCCATGATTACATGAGGCTTTAGGGGGACAACTAGACACAAACCATAACACCACAACATTGAGATTATTTGCATTCATGGTATCCCAGTATAGCAGTATTCTTTTTAAAAACACTAATTAACAGTGTACAAATAAGGCAGGATGTCCATTAGATGAATTTAATGTTTTGTTTGCTTGTTTTTTTATGGTTCTCAAGAGTAAGTGAAACAGTGAAATCTTTTCCCCAAAACAATACCGGTGTCACAGTCACAGCTGAAATAGCCTTACTTACATACATTATTTTAATTTTGATCAAAATGAATGTCGGGCAGTAATGAAATGGGCTAATTGATTATTTGGTTATTTGGCTTTAGGTGAATTAACCGAAGCATGAAAACTAAAAAATAAGCAAGAGGAAGAATGTTCAGGCAGACCTTAGGAGGTATGATAGCCAGTGTCGTTGGTATCGTGAACCTGTGTTTATGCCGCTGTACTGTGTGGGGACTCATTAGTGAATGATGAAAACTCTGTCTTTTCACAGATTACGCTTCATGTCGGTAGAAATGGACAGCAGCAGTTTTATTCAGTTTGATGTGCCCGAATACAGCAGCACTGTTCTGAGCCAACTAAATGAACTCCGCCTGCAAGGGAAACTATGTGACATCATTGTCCACATTCAGGGTCAGCCATTCCAAGCCCACAAAGCAGTCCTTGCTGCCAGCTCCCCCTATTTCCGGGACCATTCAGCATTAAGTACCATGAGTGGCTTGTCAATATCAGTGATAAAAAATCCTAATGTGTTCGAACAGTTGCTTTCCTTTTGTTACACTGGAAGAATGTCCTTGCAGCTGAAGGATGTCGTCAGTTTTCTGACTGCAGCCAGCTTTCTTCAGATGCAGTGTGTCATTGACAAGTGCACACAGATCCTCGAGAGTATCCACTCAAAAATTAGTGTTGGAGACGTTGATTCTGTCACTGTTGGTGCCGAAGAAAATCCCGAGAGCCGTAATGGAGTGAAAGACGGCAGCTTCTTTGCCAACCCAGTTGAGATCTCCCCTCCATACTGCCCTCAGGTACGGCAGCCCACCGCAAGCAGTGATCTCCGGATGGAGACGACACCCAGCAAAGCTTTGCGTGGCCGCTTGCAGGAGGAGGGGCACTCAGATCGGGGGAGCAGTGGAAGCGTGTCTGAGTATGAGATTCAGATCGAGGGGGACCACGAACAAGGGGACTTGTTGGTGAGGGAGAGCCAGATCACTGAGGTGAAAGTGAAGATGGAGAAGTCAGACCGGCCAAGCTGTTCAGACAGCTCCTCCCTGGGTGATGATGGATATCACACGGAGATGGTTGATGGGGAGCAAGTTGTGGCAGTGAACGTGGGCTCCTATGGCTCTGTGCTCCAGCATGCATATTCCTATTCCCAAGCAGCCACACAGCCAACCAGTGTGTCAGAAGCTTTTGGAAGTTTGAGTAATTCCAGCCCATCCAGGTCCATGCTGAGCTATTTCCGAGGAGGGCGTGCACGCCAGAAGCGGGCTTTGTCCGTCCATCTGCACAGTGACCTGCAAGGCATGGTGCAGGGGTCTGACAGTGAAGCCATGATGAACAACCCTGGGTATGAGAGCAGTCCCCGGGAGAGGAGTGCAAGAGGCCACTGGTACCCGTACAATGAAAGGTTGATTTGTATTTACTGTGGGAAGTCTTTCAACCAGAAAGGAAGCCTTGACAGACACATGCGACTCCATATGGGAATCACCCCCTTTGTGTGCAAGTTCTGTGGAAAGAAGTACACACGGAAGGACCAGCTGGAATACCACATCCGGGGCCACACTGATGATAAACCATTCCGCTGTGAGATCTGTGGGAAGTGTTTTCCATTCCAAGGTACCCTCAACCAGCACCTGCGGAAAAACCACCCGGGGGTTGCTGAAGTGAGGAGTCGCATCGAGTCTCCTGAGAGAACAGATGTGTACATGGAACAGAAGCTAGAAAATGATGCGTCAGCCTCAGAGATGGCCCTAGATTCTCGGATGGAAATCCACACAGTGTCTGATGCTCCTGATTAAGATGGTAAAGAAGTGCACCCAAACAAAGCACATTAATCAATGCATATTTGTGATTTGCTTTGTCATAATCTTTGGTTTTCCCAGCCATCTGGAAATCTCTTGGTCTCTTGGCAGTTTTTCTCAAGTTTGTGGATGGAACACTTCATTGTGTTTATCCTTCCCCCGCCCACTCTCCCCCAGGAGCTCAAAGCATGAAGGGCAGCATATCCAGGGAAAACATAGGCTGACAGTATTCCTCTTTGGCTGAACTCTGAATCCCAAATCTGCCAGTGATTTAGCTATGCCAACTGGTTGACCCTGCACTCTGCCAAGAGGCTCACTCTCTCTCATTGGGGGCACTGGCATCAGTGCATGTCTGTGGGAAGAGACTGGGATGCTGTCAGCTAATACAAATGGGTAACCTTTTCTAATTTAAATTACTTTTAGGGAGTAGTTAGACAATTTATATATATATATAATAAAACAATTATTATATATAGTATATATACACTCTCAAATTTGAGTTTATTCTGGTTGAGGTGAATGTAAGAGGAATATATAATTTAATACAATGTGAACAGAGCTTTTGACTCTGTCTTATCCCTTCCTAATATGTTAGTTTTACCCCTTTGTTTCCCTTTCAGAAGAATGTTAGTAGCTTTTCATACATATTAGTTATTGTGTCCAAAAGCAAGCAAAGCAAATCACCGTGTTCATAGCTCTGCTTCATAACAAATAATACATAAACCAAATGCCATAAAATTTCTTCAACTCTAGTTGGAAACCGTTTGGAATTTTTGTTTTGTTGTCCAGCAGGTAAGCTGGACGACTTGTGGTGCTGACCTTTTTACATAGTGTAGTGTTATATTAGCCAACCCCAAAGGAGCAGTGGTTTTCAAGGTTTTTACTGGCCTACAGATCTACCTTCATTCCGTACTGTAGAAACATACATACCAGGTAACTAGATCAAATCGCTCTCTACGGTGAGTTAGTACTCACATGAAAGAAAGGGATTTGTAGTTCAGTCTACAAAATTCTCCAAGCAGTATTGTGGTTTATTTACCCTTTCTTTCTCTTTTCCAAACAGCCAGTTCAGGTGCACAGCAACTTTTTCTATATGCGGTTCCCAGGGAAACTGCAGAACTTGGAATTTGTACTTTTGTAAAGCTATACTCCATGGGAATTGCAAGCAATATATCTATCTTAGTATTGTGTGTGCTAATGAGAGCCTCAGTGCTCCCACACTCTCAGTGTTTCCTGCTTAAAGAAACCAACAGTTAAAAGCCCTCTAAGATACTCAGTGTGTCACCAAATCTTTGTGTGTGTGTGTCACCATATTTTTGGTCACGTGGTGCTATTTTTATGTTAAGTATCTTCTAGGTCAGTATAGTTGTAGAAAATGTGAAATCTGACAGTAATAGTGAATTGCAGTTGTTTTCCTCTCTTGAGTTTATAGCTTGAAAGAGCCTCAAAAGCATGTGATGGCAAACACACTGCTGTATGAAAACATAACCAAGTCCTGTTTGAATAAGGCATTATTAGTGATTTAGGGGGGTCTTCAGTTCACCATTGCATTTGCATATACAGCAAGCAGGCTTTAATGCTTGCTTTGGTACTGTAGACTGGCAGAGGGCCCTTCTGGAGGCAGCCGGAGTGCCTGCTACAGGTTGCCTGTGGATGTCAATGCTCCAGTCTCTGCCTGATGACAGGAGCTCTGAGACCCACACCCAGCGCATCTCCACAGCAGAACAGTGCAGCCACTTGAAAGAACTGAAAGGCCAGCCTCAGCTGCTAGGAGTTAGGAATACAGAAGTAGGTATTTGCTGGTTTTCCATGCTTTTTTGGTTCTTACGATACCGAGAATGGTTGGTTTGGGAGATTTGTGTTCTTTTTTTCTTTTTCTTTTTCCTTTTTTTTTTTTTTTTTTTTTTTTTGAGAAAAAATTCATTCAAACCCTTCATGTGTAACAGCCCCAGTGGTGGCTGTGCAGTAGCACCTCTTCAGCACACAGGATCTGTTCACGTGTGAACTGCTGCGCTACACATCAGTGTTAACTCCACATAGATTACACTCTAATCCCGCTGCTCCTGAGGAGCAGCTCTTACTAAATCGGGTATATATTATGCCTTTTCCTCCTCAAACTGCCTAAGTGGGGTTTGTTCTCTCCCTGAAGCACTCATTCAACTCCTGGTAAAACTGTGTGCCTCAAAGGGAGGCGGGACCCCAAGTGTTTACCCACTTATATATATTCTGGGGTTTCAGGTAAATGTTTGTGATTTTTTTTTTCCTTACACAAATAAGTTTGATTTTAATTTTTAAATGCAAAAAATTTGTGTTGTGATACAAATTAAGTCTGTGACAAGATAGGCCCAAGCCCAAGGACATGAGGGGTCGAGCTCAGGGAAGGAGCCTCCTTTTCACTCTAGCCCAGGGCCTTCTGTAAGGCCTCCAGAGCCTACCACAGTACATGCAGCAAGCAAGGAGGGAAGAGCACTTAGGGCAAGCACCTCTGTCATCATCCTGGTTCTTGTCACTGTGTCTGTCTGAACCTTAGTTACATGAAGCTTTTGTGTTTGTAAATTTGTTTCTCTGGTTTGAGTTTACCAAAGAGTGACTTATCCAAAATTGTCGTTGACAAAAATATACATTGCTTTGATTGTACAGTTCAGGTTCAAACATTGTAATGGGACTGTTAAGGGGCAGAAAATTGAGTTTCTCTCTAATAATCATTCCACATTTTGCAAGTTTTACTTGCTCCCATTCGTGTTGCTAACACTTTACCCTTTCCACTGCTAGCAGTGTTAAGAATGAATTCTCAAGCCATAACACAGTACTGTAAGTTCCGCAGGGCTTCAAGGGAGGCAGTGTGTAGGCCAGCACAGAGCTGCATGGCCTCTCTGAGCATTGGCACTATCGTGCCCCCAGTGGGCATCGCTGGTGAGAGGGTCACTCCATTGAAATGGGCAGCAGCAGTTAATTGTGCCTTGCTGCCTGAGGATGTGCCAGGAGGATTAACCTGACCACAGAAAGAAACACTCTCTCCCTGAAGTTCACTTCACGTCTCCGCAGACGAAGTACGCTGTGTAACTCCTTAGAGCAACTCTTTTTGGAAAGCAAAGTCCCTATTTCTGTACAGTTTTAGGTTAGGTGTTTCATTTATAACAGATGCAGAAATCAGTTAAGATAAAGTGATATGTGAAAAAATCTTTTACAGTAAAATATATCCTAAGTTCATATAGGCTTGTTCATAATTGAGTCTCTTCTTGAGCTACCTTTTCAATATTAGACAATGTGAAGACAGTGACAGCGTCCTTTTCTATCAATGTTTAACCTGTTATTACAAACTGTGAAGACAAAGAATTTTATACTTTTACTAATGTTTGTGATTCTAAACAGTTATTTTCATTCTAATTAGTTGTCTACCCTCTAATTTCTACTAAAGCTGTATATACATTTAGAAATTATATTTGTAAATACAGTATATGAAGACAAGTTAATTTTTTGGTCAGTGGAAAGCCTCCCAACCAATTGGCTCTGCCTGGGCTGTTGTTTGGTTTTTGTTTTGTTTAGATTTTTGTTGTTTTTTTTTTTTTTAAACAACAGAAAGGATACTGTCAGTTCACTGTTAAGCAGAATATACTGTAGAACTAAAATGATAATTTTTCAATCTTCCAGAACATAAGTATATGTCTCTTCTAACAATAGCAATTATAACCAACTCTGTTTTTCCCTTAGCTCAGACCATAGACCTGCATACTTTTGGTGTGTAATTTTTTACAGCCTAGAGTCTAGGAAGAATTTGCAGGAACACAAAACAAGGGCTGGGGAGAAATCATCTATGTGAATGAGCTTTACTTTAAAGAGATCAATTTTTTAAACAATTTTTCTATTTGTTACTGTGATAATTTTTGTTACTGTTGTCATCGTCGTGTTGTTGTTAAATTCTATAATGGTTTCCTGTGAAGCCTCCACTGAAAGGGACTCAAATATGCAACACCTAAACTATTTTCCAAGGGCACATGCCCCTTGAATGGTGCTTCTAGACTGGTCAGGGTTATTTATTAAATTTTATATATGAAAGTATTGGGGAATTATGTAAATTCTTTATATGAAACTATCTAGTTCATAAATCATAGATTTCATATTACTCAGTGCAACTGAACTGAAAGTTCAGAAAAGTCATTCACATTGTTCCAGATTTATAACGGTGTCACACGTCACGTCTTGTTCATTAAGTGCCAGTGTTCCCACTGTTTCTGCCCAGTGCTTGACTTCTTGGCCCAGAAGAGAACCTGTTTTCAGCTGGGTCTGGCACCAACAGAGCTACTGTTCTTGAGCAAGTCCTGGAGTCGGCCTTGTGGCTTTGGCCTTGCCGGGTGCCCTGGGGAGCAGATTCAGTAAACAGACCTCTTCTTGCTGCCCCTCCATGACAAGTATGCTGTGAATTCAACCTTTGGACTTGTGGCCCAAGCCTCTGGTTGCTGCCCTGAGTAGAGTAAGAGGTAAACTTACCTGGTTTGTTTGAGAATGACCCTTTTCCTAATGTGAAAACCATCTCTCTCACCACTTTTATTAGTAGGGCTAACATTGTTTTCCGTTATAAATAGTTGAGCAATTTGAATGACTTAATACAGTGTCATTATCTTGCAATATAAACTGGTAACCTCACAACTCCACACTTCATCACCATGTGAAGTAAATGAAGCTAGCTAAGCGGATGCTGTATCAACTAGTAACTTGCCATTAAGGATTATTTTATAGCATGGATTTAAGACTATTTATTCAAATGATATTTTACTCTCGTATTCATTTTGTTTTAGATTTGTGACATGAATATTTCAGTGCTGCTTAATTTTGTTCTGAATTCTTGTTTCTTGCTTGTAAATGGCTTTTTTATGGTATAAAGTCAATGGAAATTGCTGTTTGTAAATAAAAATGCTGCTGGAGCAACTGTGCTGTGGTCGCCTTCTGTCTTCCCCCCATGAGCTCCACGGGTTTCCCTAGCTCTGACAAACATCTGCTGTGTCATAATTTCACTAACCACTGTTTATGAAGGGCTGCGATTGCTTAAGAACCTCTTGTGCCACTGTGGTGCTGAGAAGAGAGCAGCAGGTGTCTTTGATCTTATGAGGCCAAGAACATATTGTCGGCCCCGCCCCATTCTGCACCTAGGGTTCCTCAGGATGAATGCTGGTGAATCCTCTCCCATTCAGCTACCAAAGTGTGCCCGTAGCTACCTCCAACATGTTTGCCCCAGGTAGTGCTACTGTGGAGCCTGCAGTTGCATAAGCTGTTCCTTGTGTCTCCTCTCTTAGTTAACTCCTCTTTCTCCTCTAGGTTCCAGCTCTGGGGCCTTTTTTGTCTACAGCAACTCTTCCAGGTCCACCTCCTTTGTAAGAGACTTTTGTCGAGCCTGTGTTCCTGCCTTTGAGAACACGTTTCTGTTTGTAATTGGATATTAGTGGGATTACGTAATGTACCCATAACCAACAGCCCATCAGCCCCACTGCAAGAGACCCGAACTCACACTTGGGCATCCATAGCACAGGCCCCCATGCCATAGCAGGTTCTCAGGGAGTGCGGTAAATGAGCAAATGCATTGAGCAGGGCAGTGGGGCTGAGATGCAGCCGGGGATTGCACTTGGCTCCCCAGGTGCTACTATTGACTGATTTGCTCTTTGCTTGTTAGTGGGGCTACTGTGAAGTAGGTTCTCTGCCACCTCTCCAAAGCTCCAGTATGGTCAGGTGACAGGTAATGTGGTATGAAAGGTCCATGCAGGAGCCAGCTTTACCTATAAGCTGTATCCCAGGAAGAAGAGCAAAGGTGAAGGAGAAGGTATACATTGGCTCATCTGGCTTCTAGCCTTCCTTTGCCTATCCATGACCTTAAGCAAGACACAACTTCTGGAATCCCTGTTTGACTAATGGCTCAAGTGGATTCTGAGGTAGTGGTTTCTGATCAGATTTGTTTGTTTCCTTTGCCTGAAGCGGTAGCCCACTGTCAGGGTGTAGGGGCAAACCTCCTTCCACAAGGCTAAAGGAGTATCTGAGGGGGATGAGGTCTTGGAGCTGGGATACTAAGTGAGCCAGATAAGTCAGCAGATGTGTAGACACTACAGAGCTGCATGGCTAGTGGGTGCCGCTGGCCTGAAGTGTGATCTGTTCTCAGGTTGATTTCATCCAGTTGTAATTCAGATCATTGTTGGCCAAACCTGTATGGCTTCAAGGATGTTCTAAGATGTCCCTTCTAATATCAAAGGATAACCCTTTATCCTCAACTGCTTGCTGGAATTTGACTCTTGTTTCCTGGACCATGTCATTGAAAACTGTTCAAACCCCAGTAACATACCTGACGTGATGACTGTCTTCAGGCTTTCTCAGCAGGCCTGGCTTATACACCTTTTGCCAGCAGTTGGGGCTCGACACGTGTTATCTGAGGTAATCCTCCCTCAGCCTCCTAAGGGCTGGGATTATAGGGATGTGCCAATATGCCCAGCTCTTCTTTATGTTCCAACCTAGGATTTGCCCCAAAAGTTTTTCCTGAGCCTCCATAGACCCTACTATAAGCAGGTGACTGTCTAGTCTAAGCCCCTGAGCCTCACATGCAGGGTGTGTGTGTGTATATATTCTTTAAAATAGGCAAATAAGAGAATGTCATTTTTGCCTGGGGTGGAGCTATTTGAGACAGGGTTGTACTAAGTAGTTCAAGCTGAACTTGAATTCACCATGTAGCCCAGGTTGGCCTCAAGCCTGTGATCCTCTTGCCTCAGCCTCCTTAGTGCTGGAGTTACAGGTGTGTGCCACCATGCCTGGTTGACGGTGAATCATTTTTTTAAAAGAATTTTTTTATTTTATTTTGTTTTTATTATTTTCTTGTTTCAGAACTTTTGTTTGTTTATTTCTTTTTATGGCTGGCTCAGCCTGCCCTGAGGGCAGGGCTGGTGCAGCAAGTGGTGCTGGGGATTGAACCCCGGTCCCTGCAGCCGCCTAAGCTTTCCTAAGCAGGTGCTTTAGACCACTGAGCCATCCTGCTGGGCCCGACGGTAAGTCATTTTGAGTTATGTCCCCTTCTCCAGAGTGCTGGAACTTTCATAATGGTATAAAGATCAGCTATGCCGTTCTAGGACTCCCACGAGAGTCTGTGTCCAGCATTTCCAGTTTCTGCTCAGGGAAATGACTGCTTCCCAAAGGACTGCACATTTGAGGGCTTTCCACGACAGTCCATGTTTACACTGACTTCAACATCTGTGTCCTTGGGCCTATACCCTTGGCCTGCTTTCCATAAGCCACAGCATGTTTAAATATTCTGCAGCCATGTGCTCATTGCATCCCTCCTGGGCTGCTGAAGGCCATGTGTGACCCCACATTATTGTCTTCAGAGTCTAGGCTATTGGACCATGTTTTCCATTTCTGTCCTCCTCCCCTCCCCTTTCAGAGTTTACATCATTGGACTATACGGTTTTTTTTTGTTTTTGTTTTTGTTTTTTTTTGCAGAACTTTGTTGGAACCAAAGGGGTAGAATTCATAACTTGAAGGAAGATTTCCTCTTTTTAAATTTAATTTTATTACTTTTAATAAGAGATAACAATGAGAGTTTCAAAACACAGGATGATTGCAATAATTAATACAGTGCATGCACTGTACATCATTGATTGCTTTCCGCTTTTGAACAGGAAATTTGGGACACCACTGAGTTATAGAGGACATCCTCTTTGACTCAATCCCTCTATCTCACAGGGGATAAAGACAAGAGAGACAGAGCTAGTGGAGCTGGCTGGGACAAACTACCTAAATTAGAGTGAGCAAGAGAATTTTAGCATGTTTGCCTTTCCTCTGTAGCCCCATAGTCTCCTTGAACAGAAAATTTGGGACACCACTGAGTGACAGGATGTCACAGTACAGGTTCTCTTATGTCTTGAGTCCTCACTGAACTTGAAGGGCTAGGACCAAAATATTGGCTATCCTTGTAGCCCTTCTTTTTGTCTAACTTTTGGTCTGTAAACTTAAGTTGTTAACCCTTGGAGGAACATTTCTTTGGCAAGCACTTTTTTTTTTTTTTAACGATTTAACTAGCTTGGGTGATGGGCATGTGAATGACCCACATTATGTGTGATGTATTCATTACACACCTGAGCTTCTGGAGCTGTCTGTAGAAGGTTTTCTAAATGAGTGTTGGTTTTTATTTTGGGGGTTTTAAATTTTTTATTTAATTAAATAAATAACTGTGATGTATGTAGCCCAGACTGGCCTCAAATATACTGTTGCTGGATGGCAGGTGTGCACCACTGTCTAAAGGATTTTTCTTCTTCCCTCAGCCCCATCATTCTCCTCCTTTGCTTCTGTAAGTATTAATAGGAGAGTTGGAATTGGGCCACCGGTTTGGCTTCCAGAGATCTGGGCTCTGAGCCTGGAGTGTAGTGCCTGGCTCTCCAGAGGGTACACTAGATCCCCTCAGAGGTTCCTCCCCTTTGATGGCTTCTCGCTCTCTCTGGTGCCCTGGCTTCCCCAGGAAGCTGGGCCTCTGGTACTGTTGCAGCTGGGACAGGCTGCCTTTCTTGCCATGTGTCTGCACAGTGAAGGCCTGCTCCTGTGGTGCTTTCATCCTCTCTGCATACTTCTCCATGCCTTGGCTTCTCCCTTCTTGCCTGCTACATCCTGCCCCAATTGGTGGTGAAATGGGAATGTTGTGAGATTTCACTAGCTGAACTGCCAGTTCCCCTCCTTCCCTCTGCACTCTTCCCCAGCCCCAGAATGGGTTTCCTGCCACCAGGTTCTGTCGAAAGGCCCCACTTCCGGCTGTGGTCTGGGTGACCAGCTGCAGGTCGTGTGAGATTAGAGACTTCCATCCTAAAGGTAAGCCTGGTGCCTCTGTGTACAGTGGTATCCAAGTAATTTTCTCATAAGGTGCCAGGTACCATCTGGATGCCTTTGGCCTGGATGGAAAGGTTGGGTGGTCCACTTGCTGGAGCCTATATGTGAATAGGAAAGATACATAGAGCCTCATTCATTGCCTGGAGAGGGTAGGGAGAGGCCAGAGGTTGGAAACCCTGAGAACTAGGAGATCTACAACTAGGGTATTCTTATTTAGGTCTTGGCCCTGTCCCTAGTGGTCACATTCTCAAGACCTGGCGGGGAGGGAGCACTCAGGGAGGGAGCCAGTGATACATCCTGTATGTGGAAGCTGGGAGAATGATCTAGGACTGGCTTTAAGGTCCTTTGGGAAACTGTATCCTGGTAGAAGGAGGAGGGATCAGAAGAGACCTCATCTGAATGAGGAAGCCACCAACTAGATGAAGAAGGAACAGGATCATAGAACAAAATTCAGGTGAATCGAATAGTTAATTATAGAAAAAAAAAAAAGCAACACATTTGTTAAAAAGGAGGTGACAACATCTGTGTTTGCAGTGGAGAAGTTATTTTTGATGAAACAAAATCTATGGGAAAAAATAGATTTGGCTATATACAATGTGTTCACTAAAAGCAAAACAAACCATAAAACCAGAAAACTAAGTTTAGGGAAAAAACAACTTTACAAGAATAAGTTCTTTAAAATTAATAAAAGATGAATCCTTTTATTGAAAAGAAGAACACGGAGCAAGCTGCAGAAGGAATAAGGCTAACAAATGCATAGTCAAGACATTTTATCTCCCAAAAGCAATTAAAGCAATAATGAAAGTCCTTTTTTCTGCAATATCCACCATTGATTAGGGTGGAGGAATAGGACACTTCTACCCTGCTGTTGAAAATCTAAGCGGGTAAGGTGACATATTTCAAATTTTTAAATGTTTATTACCCTAGGTACAGGGGTAGTACTTTGAAGAATGCAACCTAGGAAGATTCTCAGACAAATAACTGAGTGTATATATTTATCTACCTCAGTGTTGGTGATATTCCAAAGTTGGGAACCACTATAACACCCACCAACAAATCTGGCACATTCTTTCAGAGCTATACTAGGGAGTCATTTCAAACAATGAATTTATAAATAAACTATGACACATGAAGTGTGAAGAGCAGTTTACAAAACAGCATGTATCACATGCGAGGAGGCTAAAGTATGGCTGTGAGTATATGGTATACATTATACTCTATGTAATGGCCTCTATTTAATGTCTATAGATGTCCTTTATTGAATGAGATAGTATATTTGAGAGAAATTATAGCAAATACTTTACAATTGCTGGGATTTAGGAAATAACGGTGGAGTGGATGGGTGGTACCAGATGTGGGAGTGAACTATAAGCTAAAAAATGTGGGGTTTAGCCTGTGGCCATGCGGAGGCAGTAGAACACAATTCAGTGAACACTTGCAGAATATCCATATAGACGGTGAACATCACAGTTTAAAAGTATTCCTCATAGAGTCCACTGTTACAGAGAGTGAGGTTTGCCTTCTCTTGATGGTTTCCCGGGGTGGGTGGCCTTGGCGATTTCACCAGAGTCTGACACCAGCCCTTGGCCTGGTGGACCTGGAGACCGACCTACGGAACATAGGGAAAACGAACCTGAATCTGCCACTGACTTCCAGCCAGTAAGGGTAAAAATGAACATGCAGCATTAGAATGACTAGGATGCCACTGTGTTAAAATTTTATGAGATACAAGAGAAATGCTATGAGGAAACATATTTAACGCATTGATTTTAAGCCAGTGCTCTACTAGTAGTGCTGACAGTGGTGGCTGCCACTTATTAAACGTGTAATTTTTATCTCATTTAATATTTCATTAAATATTTTTCATGAATTATTTTCAGCAATTATCAGAGTAACTTTGAGGTGGTGCTATGGTTTGCATGTTGAGTGTTCCCATAGATCTGTGCATTAAGGGCTTAGTGCAGTGTGGTTCTCAACCTTTCTAATGCCGTGACCCCGCAATACAGTTCCTCATGTTGCAGTGACCACAAACTAAAAAATAATTTTGGTGGCTACTGCAAAACTGTAATTCCAAATAAATAACATTTTCCGATGGCTTTAGGAGACCCCTATGTTTTGGTTGGTCGACGCCCACGGGGGTTGCGACCAACAGGTTGAGAACTGCTGGCTTAGTGCCAAGGGCTGTGGCTCTTTAAAAGTGGGGCCGGGGGCTGGGGAGATAGCTCCGAGGCACAAGTGCCTGCTGGGCAAGTGCAAGGTCGTGAGTTCGAACCCTGGTCCCACAAAAAAAAAGGGGGGGGCCTAATGTAAGGTCCTTAGGTGACAGGTGTACCCTTGCAAGGCTTTGGGACCGGTCCTATCCTCTTTACCGTTCCTGTTACAGCTTGAGATATGACCCTTTTCTTGTGCACTCTGCCATGATGTACCCCGCCTCACTAGAGGCCAAACCAGTGGGGCCACCCAGGCTTGGCCTTGAACCTCCAAAACTGAGCTAAATAAGTGCATGCTCCCTCCTTTCTCTCCCTCCCTCCCTCCCTCCCTCCCCCTCCCTCTCCCTCCCTCCTTCTCTGCTTCCCTCTCCCTCCCTTTCTCTCCCTCCCTCCCTCCCTCCCTCTCTCCCTCCCTCCATCTCCCTCCATGTAAAATTTTTGAGACAGGGTCTTTATGTGTAGCTCAGGCTAGCCTTGAACTCTTCATGTTACCCAGGTTGGCCTTAAACCATAGAGGTCCTCCTGCCTCAGCATCTTTAGTGCTGGGTTTACAGGTATACACCACCACACCCAGCAACCTTTTTCTCTTTTTGAAGCTAACTTCTTCAAGTGTTTTGTTGTAGCAACACAAACTTGACTAAATCAGGCAGGTACTACTATTAATCTCCATTTCACAGAGGAAGAAACAGAGACTTCAAAGATGAAAGAAACTGACCCAAATTATACAACCTTGAAATAGTACAAGATGGGGTGTAACTTCGTGGCTTGGCCTATCTTGGATAGTATCAGTTGTGTGGCAAATGTGTGCTAGGCTCTGGGGAGACAGTGGTGAGCAAACCTGGCACACCCCAGACCCTTCTGGAAACTGAGTTTAGTGGAGAAGATGAGTCTTGCATGGTCACAATGACATGTAATTTAAAACACAGTGAAGCAAAGACAGAGGGGACTATGAGATTTAAGGCAGGGGCACCTGACCTCATGTAGGTGCTAGAGGAAGTGACACCTTAGAGAAACATAGACTCATTTAGCCAGATGTCTGAAATCATTTTTCTTGCTGATACCAAATGCATGACCCACAACTGAAGCAAGGAGAGGTATATATTTTGGCTTATATTTTAGAAGCTTCGGTCCTTGCACTTGGGAGGCATGGGGGAAGTGTCTGGTGGGGGAAGCAGCTCACCTCATGGCAGCCAGGAAGCAAGAGCCAAGGGAGGAGCTGGGAAGGGAGTCATAGCCTTCCAGACTGCATCCAAAGTGAGCTGTCTCAGGGGCCTGGCGGGATGGCTCAGTGGTCTAAAGCGCCTGCTTGGAAAAGTTTGGGTGGCTTCAGGGACCGCGGTTCGATCCCCGGCACCACATGCTGCGCTGGCCCTGCCCTCAGGGCGAGCTGAGCCAGCCATAAAAATGATTGAATAAACAAATAAAGATTCTGAAACAAGAAGAAAAAAAATAAATAAATTAAAAAAAAAAACAAAGTGAGCTGTCTCTTTGCACTGGACCCTGCCTCCTAACAGTAAGTCCAAGGAGCCCCATCTGTGAACACAGAAGGTGCTTGGGGGGCATCTGGACACAACCATAACACTAGGTGGGATGGGAGAGGGGAAGGAAGAGCATTTCAGAGCAAGGGAGCAGCATGTGCACAGGCTCTGAGACCGGAGGAAGCCTGGCATGTACAAGAAACTAAAGAAGGCCAAGGTGGCTAAAGTACTGAAGGGTGATCCTGGTGTGCTCAAAAGACATAGACGTGGTGTTCAGCAGTGCATTTCCAGCACAAACCTTGGTGCCCAAGTGACCCACCTTCCATGAGATCCCCCCCCACTCCGGCAGTACTGGGGCCGAAATCCAAGGACCCACATATCCTAGACAGGTGCCCTTCATTGAGCTACTTCCCCAACACTACAAAAGAATTTTGTTTTGAAATCAGGCATGGGTGGTCCATGTCTGCAATCTTAGCACTTGAGAGGCTGAGGTAGGAGGTTCTCCAGTTCAAGCCCAACCTGGACCACATTGTGAGACCCTTTCTCAAACAAACAAAAATCTTTTTAAATTTTTGAAGTAAGATTTCATTAAGTTTCATGGGCTAACTTCAGAGATTCTCCTTTCTCAGCCTCCTGAGTAGCTGGAATTATAGGAAGTGTCCTCCCCCTCATTTCCATCCATCTATCCATCCATCCATCCATCTTTCCTTTCTTCCATCCATCCTTCCTTCCGTTCTTCCTTTCCATCTTTTGAGAGGGCCTTGTCGTATAGTTCAGGTTGGCCTAGAACTCATTATGTATCCCAGGTTGATCTCAAGCACACAGTGATCCTCCTACCTGTCTCCTGAGTTCTTGGATTACAGGTGTGTGCCACCACACTCAGTCCTTTCCTTCTTTAGACTGACAAACACTTTTTTAGGAGACCTCAAGCAGTCCTGAGCTGAGTGTCGACCCGTCTCTTTAAGGTATCTTTACATCTTAGTTCTGATTTCTTCCACTTGGAATTGAACCTTTTTGAGCAGCGCTATTTCCTTGCAGTCATGTTTCTGGAAAGCACCTTTTCTAGCCACACTGATAACACAGTCTTCAGGGCTATGCTAGGTACAGGGCCAGAGAAATGTCTTCCTTATGGTCCCTGCCCTTGACTTATGTGGAATTCAGATTCAAAAAATCACTAGTGATTAGTTACCTGGGTATATGCTTTTGCCAAAATTCATCAAACTACATTTAAATTGGAGACATTTTATTTTATATGAAACATACCCTAATAGAGTTGATTTTTTTCATAGAAAATATGTATATCAATATTCAGAACCTAGGGCAGAAGTATAATTTATTGTCCCTATTATTAAATGGGGCTCTTCTTCTAAACTTATAGTGTTGATAACTCCAAACCCTTTCCCTTTTTCTGTCATCACCCAAGCAATTGTAGTTTCTTTCCAGTTATTTCCTCTTGTAATTTGGTGGTGGCTTTTATTCCTTTGCTCAGACCTTCAATACATGTTTAACCCATTCCTTATAATGAACTCCCTCTGCTAAAATAACTAGTGTGGTTTTCTGTTTTCTTGACTGGACTCTGATCTCTCAAAGCTGGGTTTCTAGGATGGGTTCATTTGGGTTTCTGGACTTGGATGCAGTACTGATTGCCCATGGCAGGTGGGAAATCAATAGTACATCATGGCAGCATTTTTAAAAAAATGTATTTAAGACAGAGTCTGCTGGGTCTACAGGGCCTCACTACATAGCTTGGACTCATAAAGATCCCCCTATTTTCAGCCTCCAAAGCTCTGGGATTACAGGCGTGCACCTCAATCTCAGTTGCCGTTCAGCATGCCCCACGAGTAGGGCTGGCGTGGCACTCCCGGGATCGGCCCCCAGCCACTGTGCACTACCTAAGCAGGCACTTCAGTACGCTGAACTATCAGGCCTGCCCCAATGGCAGCATCTTGACAAATTAAATGCTCATCTGCTGTTGGTTTTGATGAAATGCCTACTGAAGTACCATTTTGAGAGACCATGTAGCTACTACCTGAGCATTAAGGTAAATAATTGCTTCCAGGGCTGAGACTAGTTTGGCTATTCCTGATGACATGAAAGTACTTGTAGAAAGAAAATCTTTATACCTCAAGTTATGGGAAAAGTCTCACAGAGCTTTTATGGTGACCCCAAAAGAAACCATTCTTTATTGAGCTTGGGGTGTTGCTGACTGAAACAAAGAGGTTAAAATAGAAGCAAAATTAAGGTGTATGTGGTAATAACATTTCCATGGGATTAGATGGTCCATGGTAAACTATACATATATTTAAAGAGGAAGTTCTTAAAGGCAAAAAATGAGGAAGGTTACAAAGGATATTTTGAAACAGTAATCTCTAGACACATTAATAACAAGGTTGACTTTAGTTGGGGGTTTAATAGAGAGTTTCTGGTTCTTACAGAATCCTTTTTGTTGAAGAATGTGGGGACCTTTGTGTAAACCTGTGGTTCTGGCAGTCTTTTAATAGTTATTGTTTGACAGACAGCCTTGCCTAAGAACCTTTCCTTCATAACCTTCTGGCTTTATTTGTTTAGTGTTAAGTTTGACACAAGTGACTTCACTGTCATTTTGACCAGTTTCATAGGGGTCACTCTCAATCAAAAATCAAACTCACATTTAATGTTGTGGGATGTAGAACTAAAAAGTTGAAATCACAGATTAGCTGTGTTTTTAATGAAAAAAAAGTTAATGGCATTGATGATTTAGAAAGAGTGGAACCAGAGACCCTGAGTGGACATCCAGATAGACTTCAGAAAAATCTGTGAATCTTGAAGTTTTGAGAGTCTCTCAGCCTTCCTTCCCTTCCTTTCCACAAAGGAAGGTAACTCGTCCTTCTTTGTTTGAGGGGAAGAGTGTCTCTTGCTAACCACAGTAATAATGTAACCAGGGACCACTGTCTTAGGGGAACTCTCTTCAACACCTACTCCAACTATGAGTTAATTATCTCTAGAATTACTTATCTAGAGTCAGGTTTCCCCAGGTCTTGGACTATAAAACTTGGCCTGAGAGAAAACAGTGAATACTGTAAGATGATTACATAGTTTTGTGATTTATAGCAACAGAAACCTGGAAAATATAGTTGGCAATGGTTAGACCAGGGAGTATGGAAATAATACTGGACAGGACTGATTCTGTTGTGCAGACACCATGAGCCTGGGTAATAAGTTGTAGCCTCATGCAGCTGTAAGGGAACAATGAGTTGATCAAAACTTGGACTCAGGGCCGGGGAGATAGCTCATGGGCATAAGTGCCTGCCTGGCAAGTATAAGATCCTGAGTTCAATCACTGGTTCTGAAAAAAAAAAATTGGACTCAAGGAGAATAGGAGAATGATGGGATCTCCAAATAGCCACTATGGGCAACAAAGATAGAAGTACTAATCAGAATGTTGTGATTCATATGGAATATTGGAGGCTGTTAATTGATGATTTTATTTTATTTTATTTTTTAATGACTTTATTTGTTTATTTATTTTTATGGCCGGCTCAGCCTGCCCTGTGGGCAGGGCTGGCGCAGCATGTGGTGCTGGGGATCGAACTGCGGTCCCTGCAGCCGCCCAAGCTTTACTAAGCAGGCGCTTTAGACCACTGAGCCATCCTGCCGGGCCCATGATGATTTTATATTTTTAGGGCTAACAGTGTGCTGAAACATGGTTTGATCTATCATTATAATAAAAAAAATATTGTTGGTGGTGGAAGCCCAACTTTAGTGTCCATAATGGAAAGTCGCAACTTTATCTTTTCATTGATGGAGATTGCATCCAGGGCTTTGCAGATGCTAGGCTGTACCCTACCCAAAACGATGTAACTTTGCACCCAGTTCCAGAGCTAACTCAGTTTGTAGTCTGAGAGTACCAGCATGGAAGGAAGGTCAAGTTCCTTTAAGAAGGGATTCTGAAGCCTATAAATTCTCTTCCCAGGCATCTTTAAAGAACCTGAAAGTTGTCTGCTAATGTGGCTTTACATCTTTTGAGGAATATTGGATGGTTTGCATTACTGTAAAAAAATATATATATATAGTCACTGATGGCTTAAAAACAACAGAAATTTGTTTTACATAGTCCTAGAGGTAAAGAAATCAGGTGTTGGTGCATCACAAGGACTCATCATAGACACCCATAGGAATTTATCAGGATGTTTAATACACAGATTTAATGGAATCTGAAGGAAAATTCCAATAGCATTCTTTACAGAATTAGAGAAGACAATCTTAAAATTCATATGGAAAAAGAAGAAATCCAGAATAGCAAGAGCATCCCTGACCAATAAGGACAAAGCTGCATGACATTGCAACAAAAACAGACCTGGAGCTGGGTGTGGTGGAGCATGCTTATTATCCCAGCACTTGTGAGGCTGAGGTAGGAAGACTACTGTGAATGCAAGGCAGCTTTGGTTACATAAGTGAGTTCAAGATCAGCCTGTACTACATAGTGAGGACCCCCCCAATCTCCCTAAAAATAGACATGTAGATCAGTAGGACAGAATACAGGATGCAGAAACAACGCCAAATACATTCATCTATGTGAACTTTGACAAAGGAGCCAAAAACATACTGGAGAAAATATATCTTTAACTTATAGTTCTGAGAAAAGTGGCTATTTACATGCAGAAAGTTGAATCTAGGGCTAGGAAGATAGCTCGGCAGTCTAAGTGCTTGCCTGGTGTTTTAGTCACTATTCTGTCATTGGTGGGACAAATACCCAACACACAAGCTTAGGTGAGGAAAGGTTTATTTAGCTCATAGTTCCTGGAGGTTTCGAGATGCTGCCCCCTGCTTTATAGGGACTGGAGGAGGGGCTGGAACACTACCATGTCCAGGGTGATCTGTTCTATGCTTCTGTGTGAAACCACCACCTGTTGTATGTGTGTGTGTGTGGCACTCTGACAGCGTGTGCTGTCAGTTTAACCATTAGGGCCTCTCTTGGCCATGCCCCCTCAAGCCCCGCCCCTTGAGCCATGTACTTTGCCCCATGATGTACAAGAGGCTTTGGGGGAACAACTAGATACAAACCACAACACCTGGCAAGCGCAAGGACCTGGTGGCAGCCCCACCACTAGGGGTGCCAAGCCAAGCAGGACACCAAGATAGGGTGTGATGTTGCCCGCCTGTAATCCCAAGGCTGGAGAGGCTGAAAACAGGTGGATCACTGTGAGTCTGAGCTGCATAGTGAGACCCTGTACCACATACATTATAATTAATTAATTAAATAGTTGGATCTAGACCCCTATCTCTCACCACATACTAAAACAAAAACAGATTAAAGATCTGTGTTAAAACAGAAACACTTAAACTGCTAGAAGACAAAACAAGTAACAGTCTTGATCTCATAGGTATAAGCAAAGACTTTGTGAAGAGAATCTCAAAGGCACAAGGAATAGAACCAAGACTCAGCAAATGGCTCATTGCAAATTAAAACACTTCTGCAAAGAAAAGGAAGCAATGCAAAGAATGAAGAGATAGCCTGCAGAGTGGGAAAAACGTACCAGCAAATCTTTGGATAGACAATACCAAATATATATATATATATATATATATATATATATATATATATATATGTAATTATGTATATATTTATATTATAAAACATTTATAAAAACAAAAGGCATCCCCAAAAAGGGCAACTGAAATGAAGAGACACTGCTCAGAAGAAGCACAAATAGCCAATAAGTACATGAAAATACCTTCAGTATTCCTGGCCATTAGAAAAATACAAATTAAAACAACACTAAGATTCCAAACTTACTCCAGAAAGAACGGCTATCATCAAGAAACCAAATAGCAACAAGAGCAGGTGAGGCTTTAGGGGAAAAGGAACCAACTCTTCTACATTGTTGGCAGGGATGTAAACTAGTAGGACCTCTGTGGAAATCAGAATGAGGATTATACAAAATACTAAAACTAGAAATTCCTTATGACCCAGCTATTTCCCATGTAGGTATCTTCCTTTAAAAGTAAAAATATCATATTACAGTGATCCATGCATACCCAAGTTTATAGCCGCATAACTCATAATTGCTAAATCTCGCAAGCAGTCTGTGTGTTCATCAATGGATGGATAAAGAAAATGTGATATTTACTCTCACTGGAGTACTACTCTGCCATAAAGATAGACAAACTTGAGTCATTTGTAGGAAAATCGATGCACCTCAAGTGCATAATAGTACATGAACTAAATCAAAGATAAGTATCACATGGTTGCTCTTCCATGAGAAATGCAACACATAAATGATGAATGAGAAAAATAAAAGACAAGAAGAAGCAGTGAGATAAGTCTTTTGCAAAAGGAAAGAGGACCAAGAAATGGAAGAGGCAGGGTAGAAGGAGGGGAAGGAACAAAAGAATCAAGACATGTTGTGGACATGTATAGCAGCTTCCCACAAAGAGTGCAATCAGAATATTCTGTAAAAATTTACCATTAAAAAGAAAATATTTTCATATATCTTTATAAGCACTTGCTTATACAAACTTGCTTATACAAAAAAAATAACTAGAAAAACAGGTAAAATTTAAAAAAATTGAGGGGAAGATATAAACATGTATTCCACTTCAGGCTGTAAAGAGGTGCTGATTTCTAGAAACATAAAATATCACTATGGTCCACCTGTCAAGGTAAGGGTTTATAGCAACCAGATTAAAAAAAATAAAGCTTTGGAGAAGGTGTGTCTCAATTAGGGGTCCAGTAGTTTCAAAGATCTGCCTTATAGTAATTTTCATATAGATTTTTTGTAGTATGTTTTTTCTTTTGGTACACAGAATTAAACCCAAGTCCTTGTATGCAACAAACAAATATTCTACTGCTGTAATACATTGTAGCCCTTTTAATTTTATTTTGTCACAGTTTACCACTAAGTGGTGGGTTGGCTTTGAACTTGCAATCCTTCTGTCTCTGGCTTCTAAGAAGTGAGCATTGTAGGCATGTGTCACTATGCTCAGCTCCTTAGCTCTCAACAACTGGGAGGGTACCCACATTAGCTCTCTGACCTGTGATGAAAAGGTTATTATGGTAGGAAGAGCCAAGCAGAAGCTGCTAGAATTCTCTTCCTTACTAAGATATTCAACTATAGGGAATACTTCAGCCCAGAGGGAACTTCTGAGCACAGTGTCATGGGATATGCAAGTGGTTACCTACACCTTACAGCACAAGAGGTTCATTTTGGCTCACATCTAGAAGATTCAGTTCATAGTGAACTGATTTCAAGGCAGAAAGGGTGTGGAGGATAGGCTTAGCAGAGAACAGTGGCTCACTTCAAAGCTGCCAGGAAACAGTTGGAAGGGAGGAGCCTGGAGAAAATAAA
Organism: Myocastor coypus; assembly: GCA_004027025.1. Taxonomy (NCBI): domain Eukaryota; kingdom Metazoa; phylum Chordata; class Mammalia; order Rodentia; family Myocastoridae; genus Myocastor; species Myocastor coypus. Next base: position 11,614 of record PVJA010008944.1, on the reverse strand, counting down.
ATACAACCTTCCAGGTCACTTCCCCAGTGACCCATCCAGTCAGGTCCTAACTTGCAACACAGCGGTTCTCAACCTGTGGGTCGTGACCCCAACAGGGGTTGAATGACCAAAACACAGGGGTCCCCTAAAGCCACTCTGAATCATAACTGTAGCAAAATTATAGTTTTGAAGTAGCCACCAAAATTATTTTTTGGTTTGGGGTAACTGCAACATGAGGAACTGTATTGTGGGGTCATGGCATTAGAAAGGTTGAGAACCACTGTTGTAACAGTAAATCAAGTCACCTTCTAAGCCAGGAGACTTTCAGATGACATTTTAGGTCTAAACATAAAGAGTAACAACAGATGCACTTCTTATTCCTATTACTCAGGAAGTGACAAGATTTGAGGAACTTAGTACCAAAAACCAAGGACTAACATCAAATATGTTTTTTCCCTATTATATTATAATTTCACAGCATAATTACTCTACTTGCAATTACTATGCCACATATGGGCTCTCTGTTGGAGCAAGCCAACATAGTCCTGGTACCTGGTATGCAGATACTGAGGATACTGAGTTAGGGAACACACATAGCCTCATTTAAGTGTGTGTGAAGAGAAGTCCTGTTAGTAACCCAAACATTTGGTCAGAAGTGCAGATAGACACTGACTCATGGCTATAATGAGAAATACAGTAATTTTCTTTTCTTTTTGGAGAAAGAATGAGTGTCTCTATTTTCATCAGACATTGGCACCTTGCTGGTGGAGACATAAAGTTGGTTTGCTGTGGATATTCAGATATGTGTGGAATGGTGGATACAGAGAGATCAAGGGGTGGACTGTGCCAGTTCTTAAACTACTCTTTATGATAATGTCCACGTGCTACAATTGTTGTCTCATGCTGGTAGAACTCTGAAAACTTAAAATGTCTTTTGTTGGCCTTTTGTTAGAATTTGCCATGAGTGGCTTCTTGAGAGACAGAGGCAAATATAGTGGACAGGGACTCCAGTTCTGTTTGTTTGCTATTTCTTAGAAACAGAAGCAATAGAAACAGAAGTAGACCAACAGCATAGTTCTCAGCTGTTTCCCATTTCTTTTGATAGTCCCAGAACCAGAGTCATTACTTCCCTTCAGCACCACCTACGTAGTCCCCCACCTCTTTCCCAGATGTCGAAGTCCCGCTTCACTGAGCTGCTTTTCTGAATTTCTAGATTTTCACAATCTAGGCCAATGTTGGCGAGCCTATGGCATGGATGCCACAGTGGGCTGTTTGTATCACTGAAAGCTCTAAAAGGTCACCATCACCAATCTAGGCTCTTTGCTTTCTGCTTTTAGCCCTAGGAAATGAAGCTGCTTCCTTCTGTTATTACATATTTCTACAGATAATTAAGTCCTTATGGTATATGTAAAATAGTATAACAATATTTGAAGATAAGCTCTGAGTAACTAAAGATGTATATTGCAGGGGCCTAGGGTGTAGCTCAGGGGTAGAGCCCTAGGGTCCAGTCTCTAGCATTGCTCCGACACAATGATAAACTTTAGGACAACATGAACTTTTTTTTTTTTTTCCGTCTTTTTGAGACAGGGTCTCATTATGCAGTTCAGGCTGGCCTTGAACTCACTTTTGTGGCCCAGGCTGGTCTCGAACTCACATTGATTCTCCTGTCTCAGCCTTCCAAGGAACTTTTCTTTTTTCCACTTAGTGCCACATTTCCCCTTTTTACACTCTTCCATACTGATGGGATTTGGAGCTTGGGAACTATATTTCTTAGCATCCCTTGTTAGAAAGATTACTAGTTCGAGTCAATGGCTGCAAAAAGCACAGTTGTTTCTGATTATCTTCAGTAATTATGTCTTACAAAGTCTCTGTGAAGTGGAGTAACTCAGCAAATGTTGAACCATTGCTCAGTGGTTCTCAACCTTTCTAATGCCGTGACCCTCCAATACAGTTCCTTATATTGTGGTGACCCCAAACCAAAAAATAGTTTTGGTGGCTACTGCAATACTATAATTTTGCTACAGTTATGATTCAGAATGTAAATACCTGATGTGCATTATGTATTTTCTGATGGCTTTAGGCAACCCCTGTGTTTTGGTCATTTGACCCCCACCGGGGTCGCAACTCACAAGTTGAGAACTGCTGGCCTAGAGGAAAGATGAGGTTAGGATCAGGTTCCTGTGAGAATCTGGTCACAATATTTTTATCAACCAACCAACACCACCAGTCTTAATTTACATGTGTTTTTGTTTAGGGACACCTTACCTAATATATATTGTTGATTTACTAACATCAACTTTAAAGAGCAGCACTATAATGTGTGCCCCAGTGAAGCTTTAACACATGGATGTTTGCTTTGCACTTGGGAGCATTAAGCATTTCAGCACTATGTTGACCATCGTTTTAAAGAGTGAGTTCACCAAAGGGGGAAAGTAAAGCATAAAACACAGTTGCTCCCAAAATAAAAACAAAAGCAAGCTCCCAAATGAAAAATGCTTGTAATGAGAAAGCTGAAACACGATCACTTTTTTTAAACCTCAGCTGGGAACTTGTAATTGAACTAAAATATTTTGTCTTCTGTGCATATCCATAAATGACCATGAAATTCTGGGCATAGTGGCACATGCCTGTAAACCCAGAGCTGGGGAGGCTGAAAACAGGAGGATCACTAGGAGTCTGACTTGCATAACAAGACTGTACCAAGAAAAACCAAACCAAAACAAAAAACCCCCCAAGAAATAGTAAAACTTGATAACTCAAATGACCATGAAGATGCTGCAAGTATTCAATTTGAGTTTTCAAAAGCATTTTTCTGAGTGGGCTAATTCACAAACATGTAATCAGAATCCGTGAGGAACAAGGCTCGTGTGCCTATCAGCGTGCCCACTTCTAACACCTGCCCATTCATTTTCTATCAGGGTAGAGGAAAGATGGCAGAGAGCTTCTGCTTCACTTAGAATTGGCTAGTGTTTTTCCAGGCTTTTAAGACTAGCCCCCAGCTTCTGGGATCCTTACTCAGGTGTTAAATCCCAAGTTTGGAGAAAGTGTCTTTAAGTCATTAACTTCTGTATCCAGTCTTCCCAGCTTCCTTGACCAAGCACTCTGAAAATCCAATCCCAAGCATATTTTCTTGGCTTCTCTCAGGACTTGCTGGCTAATTCTTGCCACTTAGTCATACATTTTCCTCTTGACCAACCCAGTGAATCACCAGCCATTTTATTCTGGAACTTAACCCAATGCACCATCCATCTAGACAGTGTGGACAGCATGCGGTAGAGTGAAGGATCTGTTGCCCATGGGAAGGGGCTCCGTAGCACCTTCCAGTACAGTGATGACTCCAGTTCTAGCAAGCATCTTTGGCAAACACTGTGCTAAACTGTGCTTGTTGGAAGGCACACAGATATTTACAATGTTTCTTTAATTCCTTTTAGATGTCAGGCCCTCTTCCCTATATCATCGGTTGCTTTAGTGTTCATGCTCAGCTCCTACCCTGCACATTTCCAAATGTAGAGGTTCTAAGAACCATACAACTATGCAGTCTTTTATTTCTTTCTTTTTTCTTTTTTTTTTTTTTTTTGTCTTTTTGAGACAGGGTCTCGCTGTACAGTTCAGGCTGGCCTTGAGCTCAGTTTTGTAGCCCAGGCTGGTCTTGAACTCTCACCAATCCTCCTGCCTCAGCCTCCCAAGTGCTGGGATTACAGGTGTGCGCCACCATGCCTGGCTTTTTATTTCTTTTTAAGTTAAGGAGTTAAGAATATTTTCATTTACTTTGCAGTAAGTACTAGGGATGTATATTGCAGGTGCCTAGGGTGTAACTCAGGGGTAGCACACATACTTAGCATGCATGAGCCCCAGGGTCTAGCGGATGCTAGCCCCTCAGCCACAGTGAATTTTTATTTTGAGACAGGGGTATAGCCTCGAACTTGTGATCCTCCTTCCTTTCCTGTGATAACAGAATATCCTTTGGTGATTACTGTTTTCTAAATACAAAATAGGCATTTCTCTCAGCGTTCACTCTCCCTTTAAAGCTTAGAAATTACCTAATTTCTACTAAATCAATTTTTATTTTCTCATTCTGTAATCTTTGGGAATCAATGTAACCAAATCCTTTCATACTCTAATGTGAGTGCATGATGAATGTGAAAACTGTCAAAAAGGTGTTCTTTGTCTGTGTTTCCAAGAAGCATTCAGAACAGAGCAGGCGTTGGACTTCCTTTCCATAGAAAGAGAGGGAGGCAGACCAGAGTTTTCCTCGTTCTAAACTTCAAGCCTTTACACATGTGGCTTCTACAGTCCTTGTAACTATTTCTGTGATTTTAAGCAAATTACTGCCTCTTTCTGCTCACCTCATGGTGCCTGGCACAGAGAAACGGATCCAGGTGCAGGGAGACAGGGTTCAGACTCATTCCCCAGCGTTGCTCTGAGGTGGCCTTGGGGAAGAAGGATCCTTCACCAGACTGGGCCTAACTGTGCCTGGCAGTAAAATCAAATTGGGCCCAGGATCCTGAGGCGTCGTTCTGTTTTGACCTTCTAAGCCTTGTACCTACGTCTGAGTCTTAAAAGAATGGGCACTAAGGTGTTCCTTTGCAAAACCATTTTTTGTTGAAAATGATAAATTCTAGACAGAGATTTAAGAGAGAAATTGGGTGAGGCCTGAAAGGACTATGGGCTGTAAGTCAGACAGCTATTTCTAGGCAGCGCGCGCAGGAGGGGGGATGGGCGTGGCGCGTCGTTGATCTCGGTGTGCAGGCAGTAGAGCATCCCCGCAGGTTGAGTAGGCACCCGCGGTTGAGCACTAAGGCCAAGGCCGCCTAGGAATACGGCTGCAGCGGCTGCGCACTGGCACGACCAGCTGGTTCATTTGCGTGTCTCCGCCCCTGAGACAGGCTGGTTGGCGAGGGCTGGCCCGGGGCTGTGCGTCGATTGGTTGTGCTGCCCGCCGCTCAAGTCTGGGAGCGGACTGTTCCTACTGCGGCTGGGCACAGGCTAGGCTCCCGCGTCGCCCCGAGCTCCTGCTGCGCCCGAGCTGACACCGCCCCAGCTCGGCGTGGCCCCGGCCTGCGAGCAAAGGTGCCGCTGCCCCTGGGCCACTCTCAGGGCCATGAGGAGGCGGCGGCAGCCTCTGCGGCCCGCGTCAAGGTGACCGGCCGAGACTGCGGCGGCGGCACCCTGAGAGGCGGTGAGAGGACCAGCCGGCAGCCGGCGGGGTTGTGCGGGGCGGGGCCCTAGGGCAGGACCAGAGGGAGCTGCAGGTGCGGGAGGCGGGACCCGAGGGCTGCTAGGCCCCCCCGTGGGGAGGGGCTTCGTTCCGGTAGGCGGGGCCAGGGCCCAGGGCCCAGGGGTTAGTCGGCGAGTTTCAGGTGCGTGTGTCTGAGGTGCCCAAGTCTTTGGGGGCGTGGAGAGCGGAGGGTAGGGGTTGGTGGCGGGGAAAGGGCGTGGGAGGGAGCGGGGTTGGATGCAGCAGTTGGGCGGGGCCAAGGGGGCTCAGGGGCGGGAGGGCGGGGTCGGGAGCGAGCGCAGGTTTGACAGTGGGAGTGAGCTGCGAGGTGAGGTCGGAGCGGCCTACAGGCCGGGGCCTGGGGAAACCACAGGTGCAAGGGGCGGGGCCGGGAAACCTGCAGGGGCAGGGGCGGGGCCCCGAGTGGTTGAGGGTCCGGAAGCTGGATCACAAGGGAAGCGCCGGCGGAGGGTGAGTGGTCCCCGCAAAAGAGGAAGCCTCTCTGGTATGCCCAGGTGTCTTGGGTGGGAGTAGGAGCTTTGGGCTCTGCGGATTCTGGAAGTCTTCAGGGTTGCCGCTAGGGGAGCGGTGCAGGCTTGCCAGTGTGCCTCGTTGAGCCGGTTGTGGATCGCAGCTGTCCTGGTTACTAGGCCGGCTGTTTCTGTTTCCGTACGTGGGTCCCCTCACTTGGGGCTTTCCTCGTGCTGTAGAAGGGGCATGCCTAAATTGAGGGGTGGTTGGCTTGTGTTGGATGATCGAGTTTCATTGAATGGTTGGCCCTTACGAAATGTGTATGTTTGAAGACTAGATAGTGTGAAGCTTGGAAGCGTCCTAAATTGTTGTCTTCCTGGTACCAGATACTGTTTGCAAATTTGCTCAGTGATAGTCTCAAAAAGACTGAAATGGCACCCTGGTGAGAGGAAAGATCAGGAAGGAGAATTCAGAAGCTTTTGACTCTTTGTTATCTGGGAGCCTTTTGCTTTTTTGAGATTTATTTCCTCCTTTGCAAAATGAGCTTACTGCTACCTGCCTGTATGCCACTCAGGGACCCTGTAAGGATAGGAGCAACAGAGTATCCTGGGAAAATCACTGGATAAAGTTGTATCTTCCTCGTCTTGTGAGGGTGGACAGGATGGATTTGGGACCCAGGAGTCTAAAGGGGAGAGTGTTACTTATCAAGAAGTGAGGTGTGGACATTTGCTTGGTAGAGTTTGGAGTGAAGCTAATGGTGGGCTGTCCTCCAGTGATGAATGGTGGCTTGGATCCTTGGTTGCTTCTCCCTGCCAGATCTCCAAGGGAGTCGCAGCATCGCAGGGAACAATGGTAGATAGAAAGCAGAGAAATGTTTTATTGGTTGCTGACTTTTAGACCCCCAACCCCAGAGAGGGCTCTGACGTGTACGTGAGGTGTGCACTGGATCCCTGTGGAATTCATTCTCCCCGTCTAAGCACGAACCCTCCATTTTACCACACATGGAGAAGACACACAAAAAGAAGGGTATACTGGATGCCAGACTTTATTAGGTTCCTGTGCAGGCAGAGAGATGATGGTTCCCCCACGTGGGTGACCCTTCCTTGCTCAATGTCTTGTCTCACTAGAAGTTGACCAATCTGACCTATAACATCCCCTGCCTGTGTTGTGTGGACAGAAGAGGAGGTAGCAGAGGCTTTCTTGCTGGACTGCACTATTCTTCACTTTAGGGACTTTTGGGGACCAAGCACCATACTGTTGGCCTCCTATACTAGCACTGGTGTGGTGGTGGTAACCTAGTGGCATTGTGGGGATGGCATCTCAGGACTAGTCCTTACAGAGCCAGTGCTTGGGTGACAGGCTCCTGGGGGGAGGGTCAAGAGGCAGCATTTATGAGTTGTCCCACACTGTCCTGGCAGAAATAAGTGGCTCTTAGAGATTGTGGTCCACAGGGTGACCATTATGTCTTGAGGTAACAGGGAGTCCAAAGCCTAGTGGTAATCAAGAACTAGCATACTGGCTGATGAAATGATTGGCTTCTCCCCGCAGTTTCTTACCTTTTCACAGTCCACCCCCCCAGAACTGGGGATTGAACTCAGGCCCTTGTGCTTGCCAGGCAAGCACTTACTCTACTGAGCTATCTCCCCAGCCCCCCTTCTCAGTTTTGATTTCTGTATTTGTACACTAAGGATAACCATGGCTGTTTGTGAGGTTGTTGTGAAGAGTGACATAAGATACTTGAAAGCACCTGATCTACTTGTTAGAGTTCTTTTCTTTTTCTATCCCTGCCTCTGCCTGTTCAGAATAGCAGGTTGTGTGTAAGCAGAGCAGAAACTCTTGAGTCTCTGCATCTTCCATGACTTTGGATGAGTCTGTTTTCCTCTTCAGTCCTCAGTTTTCTTAGCTAAGAGAGGAGGATTTTATACTACATGACCCTTAGATGTTCTAGTTCTGACTCTGATTAGTATGTTGCTATATTTTCCAGAAAGGTACGGGGTGGAAACTTACGACTTGTAGTTTAGTTAAAAAAACAAACAAACAAACAAACAAACAAAAAAACCCAAAACCTGCTTAAACTGAGCATGGTTGCACACACCTATAATCTCAGCCCTGGAGAGGTTGAGGCAAAAAGATTGGTGAAAGTCAAAGGCCAGCCTGTATTACATAGTGAGTTGATAGTGAGCTCAAGGCCAGCCTAAACTACATAGCCAGACCCTATCTCAAAACAAAACAAACAAACCTGGCTAGCATTTTACCTGACACATAGTAAGTGCTCATTAAATACTCACTCAAGGAACTGATGAAGGTTTTTCACTGGGAAGGTATCGCAAATGTCCCTGCTGCTTACATGTATGTTGTATCTATTTCTTAAAATGCATTTTATTTATTGCGTCAAAATACATTCACAACATTAATGGAATTAGTGAACTTTAACATGAATGACAGTTTTACTGCATGTTAAATTCATTGAGTTTTTGTTCAGAAACAGGCATAAATTTTCATGGTTCCAGTTGTGCGTATGACCATTTGGGAAAGGGCTCTTTAGCACTTTTTTTATTTATTAAAAAGTAAAATCATTTTTTTTAAAGGCAAGTAGGGAAATCAGTTGTAGAGTGTCTTTCTTGTTTATAATTTTTTCCCTAGTGGCAACCATTATTACCAGTTTTTTTGTTTACTGTGTGTGTGTGTGTATATATATATATATATATATATATATATATATATATGTATATATATATATATATACACGTATATATATATCCTTATTCTTACGTAAACTTTAGTATTGTATGTGCACTCTTTGCTGCATAACTTATTAACCTATTTTGAAAATTGTTGGCAAAACATTGGAAAGTTGGTACACTGAGTTCCTTCTTAAAAACTGTTTCTGACTGGTGCAGCAACATGCTTTTGTCCCTCTGCTTCCCCTCCCCCATGATGTTTACTCTGTGCTGGTTAGCAGGCATTGTTTAGAAGACTAACAAGAGATACCCTTTCTTCTCTTCTAAGAGAGAAATGGCTCTGGTCCCAGTGAACAGTAGGTTAAAGGGCAGTCCATGTGAGGCAGAGACTGAAATAGAAAGGAAAAGGATGTTTACTGGTAATTGAGAGCTGATTTTTCTATTCAGCCAGTGATTCAAAGCCCAGATCTATCATTTGCTAGCTATATAACTTGGGGCAATTGATGTAATCTCTGAGCATCTTAGTTTCTTTATCTATAAATTAGATGACAATAGCAGGGTTTGCATTGTGTGTGTGTGTGTGTGTGTGTCAGGGAACGAACTCAGGACCTTGTGCTTATCAGACAGACACACTACTAAGGAATCTCCCCCCATTCATTTGGGGTTTCTGTCTAGAGGAGATGAGTTCATACACGGAAAGAACGCCGTGCAGTGGCAGGTGGTGTGGGTGCTTGGGCAGGGTGCGCTCCCAGGTACAACTCTCCTAACCTACAGCATGCTTCTTTCCCTGTCAACAGGTATACTGGACAGCTAAGCAGGAGCCATGTAGAATGCCTCATTCCTACCTTTGAGATGTTCACATGCTGTGTGTGACAAACACACAAGCTTCTGGTTGCAGAGTGGCATGTGGGCCTGCTGATGAGAAATGGGCAGTGAGTGAGGTCACAGAGGCAAGGAAGGATTGCTTCTCCCTGGGTGTTTTGGGCATGGCTCCTCAGCCCTAGTTTTTCCTTCTTTGTGAAAACTGTTCAGTTCTTCCAGGGTCAAGTGATCCCCCTGCTTGCTTGTCCTCCTTTGGCAGTCATTGTATGTATACCTTGTCGTGTTGTGGCATGCATGCCTTTGTGTGTGTGGCTTCCTGCACACTCCCTGTGTAAGTCTCTCCTGTTTTAGGTCCCAGGTCTTTACACAAGGTAGGCTTCTGGTAGGCAGAGTGACAGACAGCAGACCTCTGGTCAGATGGTCAGACAAGTCATGGTACCAAACACTGCACATTCTGATGAAATTCTAGGTCAGTAGGTCTCTGGTGAAACCTGATCTTGGAATTCCGTACCTATCACTCTCCAAATATTTGAGTGCTACTGAGATAAGCAGTAAGTGTTTGATGTGACTGGCAACACTTATCTTGCAGTGTTTGGGATGGGAGAGGAAAGAAATATTCCCTCTAAATGGCTCTAGGTCAGGGTGGAAATGGAGAGAAAGGACCAGATAAAGATAAGCAGAAGCTGTACATGGCTGAGGTGCCCCCTCCACCTTTGCAGCTGTGTAATGAGGAGTAGGCCCAGGGAGTTGAGTAGGCGATCTGTACATTTTGGCCGTAGATAGGAGAGAGTTGCTCGGATCGGTTTCTGTGAGATGTTTGCTCACAGAATGTGCCCCTTGACTGTCACTGTGTGTTCCCCTCAATCACAGGGAGGAAGCTTCAATTTCTTCAGGTGTGCATTTACTCAGCAGCACTGTTGGACTCCTGCACGGGCAAACGGTGTATAGGATGCTGGACATAGGGTAATGATGGTTCTCTATTCCTGCCTTTGGGAGTTCATGTTGCAGACGAGCCATACCTACATGAAAGGTGACCAAAGTGACTGGCTTGAGGGAGGCTTTAAAGCAGGCAGCTCTGGGTTCAAATTTAATCTGTCACACATGTATGATAATGGCTTTCCCTGCTCTGTAAAATGTGGTAATGCTGTGGGCTGTTTACAGTGGTGCCTCAGAGGAGGCCCCTGCTTCTGAGTGCTCCCTGAGGGCCCATGGAGAAGTGCCTGTCGGGCTGTGTCCTGTAGGTTCTAGTGTAGTGGTAATGGTGCTAGTCACACAGCCAAGGTACCCAAGGAGCCACTTGGGAATAAACAGAGTGGCTAAGAAGTCCTCAGGTTCTCCTCAGCCCGTGAGCTTCTCCACAAGTATTTCCACCAGTTTCTTCCCCAGGTTTTCTCAGATAGGTCAGTCCAGCACAGTTGTGAGTACCTGCTTTCTGCGTCAGCGCTGTACTCGTAGATTCCATGACTTGTTAAGGAATATAGATACTGTGGACACCCTGAGCAGCAAATTGTTCTGCTGCTTATCTGCTGAGCTTTTGAATCTATTGTCTTCTTGCTAGGAGATTTAGCTCTTGAGTGTCAGAGAAGTAGATTGGGTGGTGTCTTGAGCCTGGTTTTTACAAGGTTTTAAGTGATGTGGAATACAACTTAGTAGGGTTCTTACACATTGTGAGCACCCATAAATGTGAGCTAGAATAATGTTTCCATCTCTCCCAGAGCTACAAGGATTTTAGGATGCTTTGTGTGTGTGTGTGGGGGGGGAGGGGGTTAATTTATTGCCTATGTAAGTTATGGAAATTATTGCCCAAAAAGTGCGTTAAAACTCAGATGAGGTTGGTAATGGGGGTTGGCAAACCAGCAGAATGCATCCTGTGTTACACCAGGATATTAGGCACAGGGCAGAGTCATCTGGGAGCCAAACCCCCAGGCCTGTCAAAGAGGAAGAGTTGGCTTTTCAAGTTCTTCTATTTGTCTTGTGAGTCCATGAAAATAATGGGTTTAGGGTAACATAATATTCTTCCTCCTTAGGACTTAATATTTTTATTATAGGTTTTATTTGTAGAATAAGACCTTCATGAGTAATCAAAAGGAAATTTAAATGTTTGCCTTTGACATTCATAGATTTCCTTGAAAACCATATTTGAGAAGAAAGGAAGAATAATGGATGTCTTTAAGTCCATGTTTATTGGATACAGTAATTCTTATCTACTCTTATATAAGTCCCTTTTATAACTGGGGCAAGGAAAATCTGTACTTTCTGTACTTTTCTGAATAATTAAATATTTATAGAAAGAAGTTAATAAATACAAGATAATTTGCCTTGTCTCTTTGTAGCAGTAAAATTTGTTATGTGGAATTCTTTTCATTGTTTTAAGGTATTTTTTATTTTGTGTCTTCCTATAGCTGTCTTTCCTCCCTAGGCACCATATCTCCAACTCTTTTTT
>PVJA010008943.1:0-62459 GCA_004027025.1 Myocastor coypus | reverse complement strand
CTTCCTCTTCCTCTTCCTCTTCCTCTTCCTCTTCCTCTTCCTCTTCCTCTTCCTCTTCCTCTTCCTCTTCCTCTTCCTCTTCCTCTTCCTCTTCCTCTTCCTCTTCTTCTTCTTCTTCTTCTTCTTCTTCTTCTTCTTCTTCTTCTTCTTCTTCTTCTTCTTCTTCTTCTTCTTCTTCTTCTTCTTCTTCTTCTTCCTGTTCCTCTTGTATGAAACACAGGTCCTCATACGTGCCAGGCAAGCACTGGCTGCTGAACTATTTCTCCAGCCTTGAAGTGTAAAGAATCAATAATTTTAATTTCAACACATCAAAAATGTTTTGTACAACATAAGAAACCACCAACAGAGTGAAGAGACAACCCAAATAGCAGAAAAGATTTTTTTTAAACAATTATGCCTTAGACAAAGGACTAATATATAATATATAAAGAAAGAAAAAAAGACAGAGCCTGGATATTTAAAGATACAACCCAAAAATGGACATGGAATGAATAAACACCTCTCAGATGAGTAAGTATATACAGCAAATAAATATATGGAAAATATTCAATATCACTTCTAGGAATGCATATTAAAATAGGCTCGTTTCCATCTCAACCAAGAAGGAATATCTGTCATCAAGAAATCAACCAACAACAAATGCTAGAAAGGCTATGGGGAAAAAGAGACCCTCTTGTACTATTCGTTAAAGTGCAATTTGGTACAGCCAATGTGTAAGCCAGTATGATGATTTTTCATAAAACTGAAAATATAGGTTCCATTTTACCCAGCTGTTCCCCTTCTTGGCATCTTCAAGGAAGAGTTAAAAACAAGATTTTGGTTTCAAAAAAATTTCCAGCACACTTTTTCTCATCCTTTTATTTTCAACCTGAAGAGATTTGATCCTGGGAAGTACAAATGATGAAAGTTTTGTTAGACAGGTCTTGCTTTGACTTACGCTTGATCACCCAGCAGAAAAGCTTAATTACGAGGCATAAAACACAGAGCTAGATTAGTACAATGAACTGTAAGAGGCTTAAATCAATAGCCTTCAACATTGCCGGTTTCACCGCTAACGCACTGCAATTATGAAATATTGGACTATGTATACAACTACTTCCTCATAGTTCAAGGAGAAGAAAACTTTTTCTTCTCTTCTTTTTTTTCCCTTTGGAACCAATATCGATTAGAAAATTTGTCACATCTGCACCCTGTGCTCTGTAAAACATATTTGTGAGGACAACAATATGCAGTGTCTCAACTATTATGAATGTGCTACTAACATGTTTTGAAAGTCATATTGTTATCTCTTATTAAAAGTAATAAAAATTAAAATTATTAAAAAAATAAAAAAATAAAATGGCAAACATTGTTCACTATTTTTTTTTTTTTTTTTTTTTTTTTTTTTTTTTTTTTTTTTTGTCTTTTTGAGACAGGGTCTCGCTATGCAGTTGAGGCTGGCCTTGAGCTCACTTTGTAGCCCAGGCTGGTCTCGAACTCACACCGATCCTCCTGCCTCAGCCTCCCGAGTGCTGGGATTACAGACTTGCGCCACCACGCCCGGCTTGTTCACTATTTTATGGCTTGAACTTTGAGTAACTACTGTGAAGAGAACAGTATGTATTAATTACAGTATTAATTATTGTTTCTCTAGGGTCTTGGGATATAGCTCAGCGATATGAGTGCTTGCCTGGCATTCACAAGGTCCTGAGTTCAATTCCTGGTACCTTCCCTTCCCCCCAAAATAAATAGTAATTATTGTTACTCTCCTATTAGACTGTTTTGAAACTTTTATTTTAATTTCTATTTTTTTTCTCTTAATAAACATGTATTTAAAGTGGCTAGGTGAGCTGTGCATTCTCATATGTAGGCATAGAATTTGGTTTTGCATTATACTTAAATCTGTTTATTTCTTTTAAGGCCAGATAATTTATTTCACTAAAATGCTCTTTCTTTTGATCTTGATTTGTTAAAATTACTTTAAGTTTTCGCTTTCATTTATAAAGCACTTCTTTAAATTATTTCATTATTAAGGTCTTCACTTTATAATGGCTCTCTTTATACTTATAACTTGAATGCTAACTACTTGACGTGCTACAACACCACCTGTAATCCTCCAGAGCTGAATGTATTCTTACTGTGGTAGGACAGTTAACTTCAGCAGATCCCGGTGGGAGCTGAAATAAATCAATTTTAGCAGAAATTGTGAATCAATATTGGAGCAAGTGATACATGCTGACAAATACTAGACCAGGTAAAAATTGGAGAATCATTCAGCAAATGGAAATTATATGTTCATATAATACAAAAATTCAATAATATTATAGCACCAGTTTTTCAGTTCATAAATACATTAAACACTATTACAGTCAAAGTCCCAGCAGGCATTTTATTTTGGCAAAGGAGATTGTGAAATGTATTCTAAAGCAAATGACTGAGAATGGCCAAATTACTGAAAGGAAGAAAATTTGGTGAATTCATTCAACTTAATCTCAAGCTTCCAGTAAAGCTACAAAACTAATTAGGATGGTATAATTCAAAGTAAATGTTAACATATTAATCAAGAAATCACAATAGTGATTTCACATGTGTGTTCAGTTGATTTTCAATAACATCAAAATGGTTCAATAAAGGACAGACTAACAAATGGTTCTTGACAAACTAGAAATGCAGAGCTATGAGAGCGAACATGCTACCTTCTGTACTGTATAAAATGGACACACACTAAATGTGATGCCTGCAGCTATTAAATTTCTAAAATAACATACAAGGGAAAAAGCTTTGTGAATTTGGTTTAAGCAATAACTTTGGAATAATTGTTTAGATATATGAGAAGGCCAAACAATGAATATTAGATTTTAAATCAAATTAAAATTTTCTGGGATTTTTTTTTTTTTTTGAGGGGGGAAGACTGGGGGAATAGCTCAGTGGCATAAGCACCTGTCTAGCAAGCCCAAGGTCCTGAGTTCAAACCTCAGTACTGCATGTGGCATTGGCTGTAGAATCCCACTGTGTCATGTGGGCCCTGAAACCAGGTGAGGTGGTACGTGCCTGTAATCCCAGAACTGAGGAGACTAAGATGGGAGCCGCGCTATGAGTTGGAACTACATAGTAAGACCATGCCTAAATAAAATAAAAAATAGAAAATAAATGCTTTGCCTTCTAGAAGAGAATAAGAAAAGTTAGACATGTTCCAAAGTCAGAGAGAAAAGTTTTGCAATACACAGTTTCAGATAAAAACTTTTATTTAGGACATACAAAGAAATCTCACAATTTGCTTACAACAAAAGCCTCAATTTAACTAAAAATAGCCAAAATATTTGAAGATAAGCGTTGAACACATATAAAAGATGAGAGTGATAAGGAAAAACACATATGAAAGAATATCTTTGTATTTCACGTGATGGCCAACAAACTTAATTAAGTGTGTGACCTATCTAGCCTATCCCTAGTGTCCTATGAGAAGTAAAAATGTAGCTCATGAATGTGAATGTTGATCTAACATCTTTATCATTTCTGTAAAATTCTGTAACTAGCAAGGATGACTATCACCTCTTGAATGGGTAGGCAAAGTAAAATGTCTCCATACAATAATAAAATGATATAAACTTAGCAATAAAATAGCATATTGGGTTAGTGAGATAGCTCAGTGGACTAAGTACCTGCTTAGGCAAGTGCAGGGACTGGGTTCAATCCCAGCACCACATGTCATGCTGGCCCTGACCTTGGGCACGCTGAGCCACTGACTGAGACTGGGCAAGATGGCGTGCACCTGGCATCTCAGTGCTTGGGAGGAGAAATGCTACAAGTCCAATTTGTGCAGTGAGACCCTGCAGATCCTATAGTAAATACATAAAAATAGTGCCCAGGAGATAGCTCAGTGGAATAAGTATTTGCCTGGCAAGCACAGTGTCCTGAGTTTGATCCCTGGTACCACCAAAAATAAATAAAATACATGAAAAACAAACAAACAAACATATCTAGGATTTGTATGTGTTCTCTAAAATCAAAGAGTGAATTTAAGGAACAATGAAAATTAAGAGCTGAATATATTTATTGAAAGAAACAAAGCTTCTGTCCAAGAGATGGAGAGAAGGGAACCCAAGTGGGTTGCCCACGAACCACTCCTTTTAGGGAATATTTATAGAGCAAATCCACAGGGTAAGGCAGGTGCATGGTGGTAAACATGGGATTTTAATAGGTGGGCAAATGAGGTGGCACTAAACTATAGTCAAGCACTAAGATTACAGGTGCAATTGTGCAGGTAAAATTGATTAAATCAGGAACAAATGGGGAAGCAAGTCAAGTAGCAAGCAGGCATGAATACAAAACAGGGGTTTTTCCTGTAGGAGTTTGGATTAGTGACTCTTCCTGGCTTTCTCAAGGTGATAGAGACCTTTTTAAAATATCAATCCCTGATGCTAATCCTCAGGGAGGTATGCATTTGTTTGATCTTCTGCCTTGAGGTCTGGTCCACACTGAATGTGTCTGTCTTTCCTATAGTTGTAATATCTTGTCTTCTATACTAGCTCCTGTGAAGATCTAGCCCTGATTACCTATAATAGTTTATCTAACTGAGCTGCCTATATCAGTACGTACAAACTTTCCAAGTCATGTGGCTTGCAAATGCAAATGCAGGAAGTTTTTACAGTTAATTACAGCCCTATACACCTAAATTTTAAAGATATTCCATATATAATCACAACAATTCTGCTCCCTTATTTCTGCTTTAAATAATATTTTTTACTACCATATATTATTGATATAGCAATTAGTCATCTGCTCTATATCAAGGACTAATTGTGTCCCTTTGATATTTATATGTTGAAATCTTAACCCCTAATATCTCAGAATGTGACTCTAGAGGAGTTGAGCTAAGCTGAGGGCTTTAGATTGGTCCCTAATTCTATAGTATGCTGTCTTTTAAAACTGGGGGAAGGGCCTCAAAAATGAAGTAAGCACAAAGGAAGAATAATAGAAAGATATAGGGGTAGATGGCTGTTTACAATCCAAGGAGAGGGTTGGAACAGGTCCTTCTTACCAGCCTCAAAAGGACCAACCCTTATGCTGCACTGACTGTAGACTGCCAGCCTCCAGAACAGGGAGACCATACGGTCTACTCTTTAAGCCACACAGTGGTGCGTGATTCTTTGTTCTGGCATCCCTCAAAGCCTACTACTGTTTACTCCTCATCTTTTTTCCCTTTACTAGTTTTGTTAGTTGACTCAGTGTGACATTGGTAGGGCTTATGGCATTTACATTTTTAATTGCTATCCTAATCATCCTGTTTATTTAAGACTTAGTTCTGCTATAAACTGTAAAATATTTTCAACCTTTTCATTTGTTTTGTGATGGTTTTCCCTGACATCTTCAGGCTGACTTTTAATTTTGTTTTATGTAATTTGGAGTGTTTATTCATTTATTTTTAAAAAAGATTTAGATACAATTTAAAATAAAACTAATTAGAAAAGAGAAAAAAAAACACATTGTGATCCACAGCAAATAAAATAACCATATAGAAAGGCTAATGCTATGCATTGCGTATTACACAAAATCATGTTTATTTTCACAGTAATTAATTGATTTGTAAATGTACTACGGCTGATTAAAACCATCCTCCTTGTTCTTGGTGTTGAAATTTTTAGGTCAGGCTGTGAATAAGGATTCCCCCTTGAACGAAGGACCTGCTGAGTTTCCTTGTTTAAAGGAGGTGCATGGGGGAGTAATGTCTCCTGTCCTTGGGGATCACTGAAAATTCCTGCTCCTGTTGAAGCTTCTGCAAGGTTCTGGCACCCTTCCACCCCAGCATGCATGAAAAGAGATGTCTATGCAAAGTTTGGGCAAGTTTCCCACCTCTACCTTGAGGTGGTGGTAAGTTCCAGTTCCAACCATAGACTTCTGCCCAAGAGTGGTTCTGTTTGAGTGGATCAATAATAATCCTTTAGTAAAGAGTAATTTTCTGTTGTATGACTATGCCATATTTTGTCTAGCCATTCTTCTGTTGATGGAGGTTTCAATTCTTTCATATTATTTTTTCTATTACAAATAAATCTCTTCTGAACGTTCACATACAAGTCTTTGGGTGGACATAACTTCTACTTCTATGACTAAATATCCAGGTGATTCCATCTAATCACAGGTGTACAGTTAACATTTTTTGAAGCTGCTGAAATATTTTCTGTAGCTTGTGTTATTCTTATTCATGTGAAACAGGGTTATGTTATGAGAGCCTTGCAAGCCAAATGCTAAGGTTCCTGAGCCCCAGGGTCAGGTGCAGTCACAGCAATGACTCCAAGTGACTCCACTCCATACCGAAACCCGTGTTAGCTGGTTGTCTTTCTCATTGTTGAGACGAAATGCCCATTGCCAAAAGTTAAAGGATAAAATGTTTATTTCAGCTTTTGTAGAGGTTTTCATGCATATTTGGATGGCTCTAAGGCCAGGTAGCAAAATCCGCAGCAAAGCAAAGAGGCAAAAGGCATTAAGCCATAAATATGTGCAGTAGCAGCTGCTTCTCCCTGTTATCCTTTCCAAGCTACCCACCCTTTGGCTGCTGCCAGCCACAATGTGGTGGGCCTTTTTTAATCCTAGCATTAAAAACTTAAAAACTTAATCCTACATCACATTTTTAACCACCTCTGATAAGTCACATCTATGACCTCATGAGGCTTCCGGGGAACATGTATATAATAATACAGTAATCAATCAGAAACAGTAATGAAATCCGCATGGCATTTGTATCAAGTATATGAAACGATCACATGAAAGGGTGGTAAGTCTAGAAACAAACTCACTTAGATATTTACAATTGATTTTTGAAGAAAGTGAAAAACCATCTTACATAGAAAGATATAACTAACAAATTTTGTTAGAACTACTGAATATGGACATGAAAAAAAGAAATTTTATAAATATCTGATCCCATGTAAAAGTATAACTTATAATCAGTGCAGGTCTAGAAATAAAGTCTAGTAATTCTGACTCATAGAAGGAAATAGAAGAACCTCTTTAGGATCTCACTGTAGCCATGTTCATATTTTCAGGGTCTGTTTTGTCAGGTTGCTCTTCTTACACAGTTATTAACCTTGGCTCCCTAGAACATGTATTTGAAGCTAGTGTTTCAGCATAAAGGTCTCAGTGGATCACTGACATCTCAGGACATCACGAGCGAGAAGGGGTGGGAATGATTAGAAGATCCTACAGGCACTTCTGGCCACTAAGACGTAATACTCAAAGTCTACAACTAAAAATGAGAGAATGTTTTGCTCATACTTTTAATGAATAGTTGGCTGGCTCTGAAGCATGGAAGAGTGGTGGAGGAAGGGTCCTCATGTCATGCATTCAGGAAACAGCGGGAAGGGAGATGGGGCAGTGGGAGATGTGGCCTTCTAGGCTGTGCTGCCAGTTGGCCGCTTTGTCTGACCACACAAATGCTAGCTCCTAGCACCAAGTAAGTTATATTGTCTTCATAGCTAAACTAGCCATCAAAAGACTCACCTATGAATTCATGAGGCTTTCAAGGGATATTTAAATATAAACCATGACCTGCTTTGGGTCCTCCATCACCTTATGAAAATTGCATTTAATGCATTTTTAAGACTTGATATATTCTTTTTTTAAATATAAAAAATATTTATTTGTTTTTTGTTTGTTTGGTACAGGATCTCATTATGCAACTCAGACTTGCAGTGATCATCCTGTCTCAGATTCCCCAGTGCTAGGATTACAGGTGTGTACCTCCTGGTTTGGGT
This sequence comes from Myocastor coypus, assembly GCA_004027025.1. Taxonomy (NCBI): domain Eukaryota; kingdom Metazoa; phylum Chordata; class Mammalia; order Rodentia; family Myocastoridae; genus Myocastor; species Myocastor coypus. The sequence goes on along the minus strand of PVJA010008943.1, from coordinate 54,729 downwards.
AGTGGGCATGATACACTTGGGGTTCTGGAGCCAGCACATTGTACAGTACTGGGGATTGAACCCAAGTCCTTATTTTTCCATGTAGGTATTTGACCACCAAGCCCTCTCCCCAGGCCAGGCTTGCTAAATTCTTAAAGTCCTACCATTGTTGTAAAGTCCAAGTAATATTTTAGGAGCAGGAAGTGTTAGAAATGTTCAAACAATCTCTCTCTGTCTCCTGTCCTCATGGGGTGTTACTCTTTCTCAGTTCCCCCTTGTGTTACTGGGACTTAGTCATGGGAAAGATGAAGCTCATGGTGTCAAGGCAGTGCAAAGTGGGGACTGGAGCTGAGGCAGCTCATCACAGTTGTTCTGATGGTCTTTATAAAGGCTGTTGTCATTTAATAGGAAGGCCAGACCAGCTGGGAGACATAGATTTACCAGGTTGTCATGGTTTATGTCTAGTTGTCCCCCCAAAGCTTCATGTAATCATTGGGCGGAGACTTCTAGAATTTGAGACTTGATCCATGATCCCTGGGATTATGAGTTTTAGTACTGATGGGATTATGGGTCAAAGTACTTCTGGGATTATGGGTGTAGCCTAAGGCGGGGGCTAAGGCGAAGAGCCTGAATGTAATATAGAGACAGAGAGACAGATTCGAGCTGTTGCTGCTCTGCTGCCCTGATTGATTGGCTGCCTCTGCCACCATTTTGTTGCTGCTCCACCACCATGAACTGGATGCTCTCTGCTCTGTTCTTCTCAGCTTTAGGCCAGCCAAATATGGACTGAAACCTCCACAAACTGTGAGCTAAATAAACCTTTCCTTCCTTCATTTTGAGTGTTGAGTATTTGTCCCAGCAACTAGTAAAAAGTAACTAATACACAGGTGTAGTCAAGGATCACTACTGAGAAAGAGAAAAATCCTCAAAGGGGAGGAGGGAGGGTAATCAAAGGACTTTGGGAGAGTCATACAGAGTGCATGTGGAATAAAAATTAAGCAAGGACAGAGCAAAACAGAGTGGGTTAGGAAAACATCTGGGAATCAGCCAGACAAATCCCTAGAAGACCCAACTTTTACTGCATTTGCTTTTATCTCTCTTCAATGACTACTTAATGTATAAAGTTGTGGGTTTATTTAATAATATTTATTAAGTAGGGCAGATACTATAAATTACCTTTTAGAAAAAAAGATAGTGGTGTTTCAGAGTCCTACAACTCATAACTGGCAGAAGTTGCTCATTCTTTCTGACATACACGGCTTTTCCTCCAGACAATTATTGGTAAAGTGGCAAACATTTCCTGGTACAGAATCTTCAGTAGTGCTACTTCATATTAGACTTCATTCAGCGATTAGCATTATTTATACTGAAAAGTTCTTACAATTTATGTGGATAAGTTTGAGTTTCAAAAGCGTTTCTGTATTAATATAAGCAAGTTAAATTTATTCTCATTAAGTATTTAATCCTCACAATTACCATTCACATTTTTTCTTTTAATTTATGTTTTTGTTACTTTATGCTTGTAGTACATAATATTTACATTACTTGTGCAGAGTTGGTACGTGTTCATAATGTATCTTTTTATCTTTGTGCAGGGCTTCACTATGCAGCTCTGACTCATAGTGATCCTTCTGTTTCCTGCCTCCCAAGTGCTGAGATTATAGGTGCATACCGCCGTGCCCGGACTCATAATACATCTTAGTATGGTTTTCATATGATTTGCCTCTCCTCCCTCACTCCTCCATCCAGCTTTTAGTCTTTTCCCCATTTTTTTGCAAAAAGAGATACTTCCCTATTTCCTGCTATTTATCTGTTATTTTTCTTTTTCTTTATAATTTGATTTTTTAACATAAAAAACAATGTGATATTTGAGCTTGTATGTTTGATTTATTTTACTTTCGTTATGTTTTGAAAGTGCATCTAGTTTTCCTACAAATGAATCACCTTTTATCATTCTTTATGGGAGAGTAGTACTTGATTTTGTATAAATTGTACATTTTCTTCATAAATTCCATCTGATGATAGACACGTTGGCTTCTCCCAAGATTCAGGCAGTATGCCATTACCATGTGGATGCATTTATACTATAGTATGATGTCTTTAAATTTTTTGGAAAGATACTTAGGAAGGGCAATAGTTGGGTTACATGGAGTTTCTATTTGGTGATTTTTAGGAATTTTCATCTGATTTCCATAGTAGATATACTAGTTTGCATTCCTACCAATAATATAGAAGAGTTTGTTTTTTAAGATCCTTTCAACAAATAGGACTGCATTTTAATAGTTACAATTTCCTTGTGTGCATTCTGTATATTGCAAGATTTTCTTAAGTTTCATTATCTGCAATTTTGTTATCAATCACCTATCTTCATTCAAGAAGAACCTAAGTAAAATCAGTATTTTTCATAAAATAGTGACAAAGTATAATATAACCCATATTATAATCCTTGTTATCCATATTACAATACTCCTTCATTTTCCTTAAGTCCCATTCACCCTTTTTTCATGTCTATTGTTGCTAAATATTCTCAATATGGGAGACAGAATGATAGTCTTATCTGTTTATTAGGGTCACAATAGTATTGATCCACGTAACACATTTATTAATTTGAAATGCTTTATAAATTAGGTATGGGTGTACCAATAATCATTATCACCTTAATGCTGTAGAACTTGGACTTCTCTGGGACAACATACCAGCCTTCAATAAGTATATACTATCTGTCCATAAGGGATAATTTTGTGAAACGATGAATTCAGACATGAGGTTGTTAAGTTTCCTGCCATTTGACATAGGTAAATGACAATTTATAGGCTGAATTTTCAAGATACGTATGATAGTCCTCAATATTTACTTATTTCAGGGAAAAATTCCCCTACTATTACAAATTCACACTATCTAGAGAATACTAGAGATTACTCTTAATTTTCTTTTCTTTGAGAAAATTTTGGAACTCTAAATTAAGACTATACTTAAAAAATCAAATGAATTGATAAACTAATAAGAACAATGGACAGACAGTGAAGAAAGATAAACCAAAATTATTTTCCAGCTCACAATAAATGATAGTAAAGCTTCTTCTCTAAATGCCAAGAGGTTGGTCAGTGTTAATGCATTTTATTATAAGTAAGGTTCCCCTACATATTAAAATTGTACTTGCCAGGAATATTGAGAATGATGACTTCTTTTGGTTGTGATGTTATTGAGGATCTGAATTATATTGATAATTTCTTTAGATATATGAAATTTTAAAATGTACATATAAAAATCTATAGTAATATTAATGATGCAAAGCTAATCATTTTAGTGTATATAATCCTTTTAGAGTATTTTACATATTCTGGACTCCTTTCCTAGATGCATGTCGTAAATAAAACTGATTATAGGCAATCTGGGAATATGTGGATACATCATTCAACTTTAGTGGTTAATGTGGGACAGAGAACACAGTTAAGTTCAGTTTATTTTTATTAGATATGCCATTCTGCTTGACTGGCATATCTAAAAGTACTGAAAAATCCATATTGGAGACGTGAAGGAGACAAATGCTTTGCTGAAAGATATCCTGCTCTGAGCATTGTGTGTTTCTGGTGAGTGATATTTTGTTCTTAACAACAGATATTTGAATGTGGATGTTGTCTCCCTTACCCCTGAACAAAGGTTAAAGCAGTTCCCCATCTCCTTGCCCTATCATTTATTTTTATGTGATATACTGTTGACATTATCTCTGAAACTATTCTTCCTCACTTATTTTGGAACTTCTTCAGTTAGGATTTATTTCACTTTGATTTCTTTTCAGTCCTCTTCTTTGCAGTTTGTACATTAATCTTTCTTTTTTTCCCCCACTTCAATAATCTGGATGCATTACAACAGTGCAGTAAGGCTATGAAAGGAAATTTAAGAGATGCATACATGAAGGTTCAACTTTTGAAGAAACAGCCAAAAGTCAACTACTGAAATAAAGACTTGGAGGGCGCTTATTGGGCCTAAATTCCTAGGAATGAAGCTACAATGCTTAGTTCATCATAAATTCACTACAATTAAATAGCTCAATCTCTGAATATTAAGAAGGCAGATGAGATAGAATAGGAACTATATTGGGGACACTTAATGGAAACCACTTTGATAAATCATAACCCATCCAGAGAAGAATGACAAGGATGAGCTGGAATATTAATCAATTGGTAATTAACACTGTCAGTCTTATTGCAAGATCCTATCTGAAGAGGATGCCTAGATCAGACTGTCTTGGTTTAGCCTAAAGAAATCAGGAAGAAGGGTTGCCAATGGGCAGTTTAAAATCTTTATAAACTCTGTTTTGGGGGAGATGGTACTTTTGGTCTATATAGCTAAAATTCAGGACTCAGGTTAGTGTCTAAGTGTACTAAAGGAGCCCATTTCAGAACATGAGGTAAGAATTTCTTACTGAAGAGAGACACCTCTCAGTGCAGAGCATTTCTGAAAAAGATTTAAAATCATACACTGTGGTTCTATGGCTCCTCAGAATGAAGTTTACTTCGTAAGTGAAAAGTAGCAGTGAAGATGTTCATGTTTGGATGGTTAAAAAATGGTTCACACTGGCAAGAATCTATGCTCTTTACATAGTTACCTGTTTTGCCTTTGAGCAATAAGCCAAGGGATAAGAAGGCTATTGGCTTTCATAGTCTTGACAATGAAGAATGAGATGCAGGGTATTAGTTAGGCTAGTCACCACCAGAGATCTTGATGGTTCCTCATGTGTGGCTTTTTAAAAAGCATAATGTACCTTGGTTTGGGTCACCCTTGGAGAGGTGACTATTGGGCAAAGGTAATTCCCTGAGAAAGACATGTTAACGATCCATGGCTGGTGCACACTCATAAAAATGGGAAATTGACTCCCTCCCTGCCCATGGAACTGTATGGAAGAGGGATCCATCCAGGAAGATACCAAGCATCCATCTGCCATAGGGCTCTTCCTTTGGCAAATATGCTAGCAGCAATATCAGTATTGAACTATATTAATTGGAATTATCTTTTTAATTAGATCATTATTTATTACCTAAATGCAACAGATAACATGTTATTTATACCACAGAGAATATAATCCCACTATGTTTCAGAATGGAAATTACATTAGCCACTAGGACTCCAGAGGTAGAAATTTATATAAAACATTAAACATTTAGCTGATTGTCCCCAAATCCTTTCTCAAGGTACTTTTGTTTTTCTTTTTCTATGTAAGTCCTAATGGCATCATAATTTCCTACGGGCCATACTATTCTAGGAAGAGCTTTGGAATGAGACTTTGGCTCAGACCCAGGTTCTGCCAAATACTTTTTGACTTTGCACAAGTCGGCTACTTGAAAGAGGACTGAGAGTGTCCTCAAATATAAGCTGAGGTAGAAGTAACTATGAGAAGTAAGTGAGTTGAGCTGTTTAGCTATCGTGCCTGCCATATGGTGGGCGATCAGTAAAGGCTGGTTGTACAGTTCCAATTTCCTGTCAGTTTAGATCTTATCTGTCCTTCAGCTCCAGGTGAAGTTTGTCCTCTCTAAAGAGTCTCCCTGACTAATTCAGCATATTGTCTACTTTTTGCCACACTCACCCTTCATAAAAATTTCCAGATGGTCCCAGTAAAACTAATTTCTGCAGTTGACACGGGTGGGTTATTCCTGTAATTCAAATAATTCAAGCCACTTCTTCCTTTTTTGAGCATCAAGTAAACAAAAATAGGATGAGCTCTTGCTTCTCAGTCTCTTATTATTTTACGCTGGAAGGAAATAAGTGATGTGAAGAAGGATGTACGTCAGAGCGTGTGGAGTTCACATATGAGGTGGAAAAGATGAGTCATTTTAGGTTAAGAGCAGTCTTCTAACTTAATCATAAAATTATTTAATCATTAAGGTTAGTTTGTAAGTGATATGCATATATGATGAGGACTATGAGCTTTTCACTAGGTGTTTGCATTTGTCACTAGTGCAAAATGTGCACAATTCCCCTGGCTGCCTAAGAGAAATCCCTCAAAACAGGGAAAGATTTTTTTCCACTTTGTAAATTTGGATGTGAAATCTTTAATCAAAATCAAATGAAAAAGTGAACAGAAAAAGCTCATACTGACCTCAGAAGGATTTTCATCATGAATTCAATTCAAAAGCTTCATTTTATTGATTCAAAAAAAAAAATCATGGCATTTTGTGCTCTAACAGAAATGATGGCAAAATCAGTCATACTTGTCTGCTTTCTTCTTTCTTAACTTGTAGCTGGAATAAAACTTCAAAATGTAGACAAATATCAGATATGCATTTGAAAAGGATCATATGTATGATATTTAATATAAGTATAATTTTTCAATATTTTATTCACAACAAAGTCATATTATGATAGCAAGTGATATTAGCATATTTATCATTTTACCCTTTGTGCCCAGCCAATAACTTGCAGGTTCTCTAATTTAAATAATCTTTTGTTTAAATTTAACTACTTTCCCACTGCAAACAACACCATTGACCCCAATGTCAGACAACATTATGTATTCAGTAATTTGCACCAATAGCTTCATTGTATTTCATTTAGCAGAATGCTTATCAGGGAAAGACAGGAAGAGAGAAATTCACAGTTCTTTGTAAAATAAATGGAAGTAATAATAATAATAAAAAGATAATATTTGGGAAGTAGATGGAAAAAGCATGCAGGCAGATGGCAGAGAGGACTGATATTTAGCCTTTTCATAGTGGTAGTAAAACCAGGAATATAGCTGGACTCTTCCAGCAGGAAGTTTCTTGGTAGTAGTAGTATGTCAGTCATGATGCCTTGTTCCCAGTGTCAGGCTCCCAGGAAATTAACTTTTGGCTTTGGGGCTTTGAAATAAGGGACACAGTTGCTTAAGTAACCTATAAAGGAACCCTTCTATTAAAGAATTTTTGTTAAGTTCTTGTATGTGTGTGTGTGTGTGTGTGTGTGTGTGTGTGTGTGCATGTGTGTAGTATATCATAGAACAAACTCCCTGCTATCTATCTACTGCTGTTAGACAGAAATAAACCAAGTGTTTAGTTTTTTTGTGTACATGTGTGCAGGGTCTCCCTATGCAGCTCAGACTCTTAGTGATCCTCCTGTTTTCTGTCTCCCTAGTGCTGGGATTACAGGCATGTAATTACACCATGCCCGGACTCCATGGCCAGCTCAGTACACCTGGATGAAGGGCCAACAACACTTGTGGTGCCAGGGATTGAACCTGGCCACCCCTGCATTTACCTAAGCAAGTGCTGAGTCTGCTCTCCTATCTCGCCGGCCCTTAAGCCAACTGTTTAGATATGAGGTATCCCCCAAATTCTCATCTGTCTAGGAGGTGATTGAGTCAAAGTTTGTTAAAACCCCAAATGGATTAATCTTGTATTGAATCGCTGCCTGGCTGTGATATGAAGAGGGGTTCATCTGGTCAGGCCACACCACACAGGCCACAGGGGTGTGACTTCGAAGGTATATGTCTTCCTTCCTTCTTCCTTTTTTCTCTTCTGTCCAGCTGCCACAACATTAGCATCTTTTATCACCAGACACTTCCACCATTCCCTGCCTGGGCTGGAGCCAGCTGACTGTGTATGGAAAGAATGAGCCAAAATCAACCTCTCTGCTCTTTTAAGCTGCTGGTGTCAGTTACTCTGTCCTAGAGGGGATGAAAGGGACTAAAACATTAAAAATCCATCAAGAAAGAAACTACTGGGTGAGTCAAATAGCTCAGCAGATTAAAGCACCTGCAAGTAGGCACCAGGGACCAGGGGTTCCATCCCTGGGGCTGTGCCAGACCTGGGGTGTACTGAGATAGCAATTGAGACTGGGCATGGTAGCACGTACCTGTAATCTCAGCTCTTGAGATGCTGTAAAAATGCTGATCACCTCCAGTTCGACCTAGTAGGGAGGCCCTGCACACCCTGTAGACCCTCCTCTAAAAAGATACAAAAGCAAAACAAAACAAAACCAAAAAAAAAAAAAAATTGAAGTCTGATTATGAAAATCAAAGGAACAGAATAAATACTAATAGTTGTAGCCTTTTATAGTAAGCATCCTAATAAAAAGTGGTATCAGCTATTTACTAGGCTGAATAGCAAATTCTCCTTGTATCCTTGAACTTTCACAGGTAGAGACTGGGTTATTGCATAATAATAGTCTAGAAGCATTAGAAATGATGCTAGTGTTTGCTTCAGTCTCTTAGTGATCAAGGAGGAAAATGAGATCAAGTATAATTACCTTTAAAGCTAAAATCAAATCTTCCAGTTCTGCCGAGTTATTTTTCTACATATTGAAAGCTGATTTTTTTGGTGTTCTCTTGGTAGCTACAATATCTGTTACCGTTAAACCATTGAACTCATTGTTGACAGAACTGTCTTTAAGAACAAATCTGCCCATGATTATAAATAAGCTGAAAGATCATAATAACTTTTTTACCATTAGATTATGGAAGGGAAATAAATCTAAAAAATCTATGAATATACACATCTACACACACACATATATAATATATATACATATACATATATATATATATATATATATATATGCACACATACATGGAATGAGTTATTTTGCTATTATCATTAAGATATTTTGATACCTTTGTTTAGTACCCTATTTCCTAGACAGTGTTTGATATTGTTAAGGGTTTTTTGTATAGAGATATCTTATTTTAGTTTTTTTCTATGGGTCATGACTGAAAAAAGTTAGAAACACTAAAAGCCTCAAATACTATTAAATTTTTTTGCCACAGTATAAATTGGTGATTTTTGTAGAGTTCTTAGAGAATTGTGGGGCGATAATTTCACAAATTGTCAGTGGAATTAAAGTGTCTTTCTTGGTCATATAGTTGATCCACAGTGGAAAAGGCACCACAGGAAAATAATTGGACAAATGTATAAAGAGACATGAATTTTAAACTTGGGTCAACCATTGACTAGTTCACAGCCTCCAGAGAGGCTACTTAATTTTCAAATATAATTTTCTCATAAAATGCACATCAATACCTTTCTAAGTAGTTATTTACATTAAATAGCATAACAAGCCCAAATTAGTGCCTAGTTCATGACTATATTAATAACTAACAATTTTTAATTATTATTGTCATTGATAACATTGTACTTGGTGATACATTGAGTATTTCTAAGTAGTTATTTACATTAAATAGCATAACAAGCCCAAATTAGTGCCTAGTTCATGACTATATTAATAACTAACAATTTTTAATTATTATTGTCATTGATAACATTGTACTTGGTGATACATTGAGTATTATAGACTTCAGGCTAACTATAAGGTCAATATCACAACACTGAAATCCCATTTAATATGTCTTAGCTTAAATGTCAAGCTAGCATGATCAAGCAGAGAATTTACACCTAGGTGATGGGATCTTTTACTTAAAAATATCAGATGTTAATGCTTCATGGGTGTAAATTAGAAAAAAGAAGACAATTGCCATAATCAAAACAGTTTCACAGGATTTTTTAGGAAAAAGGAGTGAAAATAATCCTCCCATAGTTTTCTTTTTAAAACTTCCACTGTGAGGAAAGGCATTTATGCAAAGCAAAATGCTTTGCTCAAAGTCATGAATGTAATAGTAGCTGTAGTAGAGTTAAAGGAAGATCCAGGGCCTCCTGATGACCACAACACAGCACACGCCTTTTAAAATAAGAGTACAGGGGCCGCAGGATGCTCATCAGTCTAAAGCGCCAGCTTAGGAAAGCTTAGGTGGCCAGAGGGACTACGGTTAGATCTGCGGCACCACATGATTTCCCAGCCTTGCCCCCAGGGCAGGCTGAGCTGGCCATAATAAAAAAGAACAACAATAACAAAAAAGTTCAAATTTAAAAAAATGTTTAAAAAATAACATAAGAGTACAGTTGGGCTTACAAGTGATATAGCAGTCTTTTCTGACATATCAAAAATATGATACAATAAAAGTTAATTATACACAACCAGCCAAGTAAAAAAAAAAAAAAACCTCAACTGTAATTCTCAGTGAATCTTGGTGGTTTCCATGGTAATGGGACATTGAGAGTTTTCAAATAGAGCAATCTTGCAAAAGAAATGTACTTGGTGATTTTTCTGACATCTCATAAGTGGTTAATCAGGCTAGATCCATCGTGATGACACTGGAAGTTGAGACCAACGAGGAAAAGTAAACTCCCTTTCCTTCAGGCCCACAAGCACTAGGTGCTTGGAAACTGGTGTAGGCAGTGTGACAATAGAGTCTGTGAGGAAAGTGTGCTGCTCACGCAGTCTTCCAGAAGTTCACCGTCTATTAAACTATTTAAAAAAATCAGCAGTAGTCAAGGTTGGGAGAAGGGGGAATGAAACTGCACAGTATAGAGGATTTTTAGGATATTGAAATATTGAAATTGTATGATGTCATACACGTTACCTCATATTTGTGTATTTCACAGTATCAAGGGTGGAGTCTGACATGTATTTTGGACTTCGAGTGATAATCATTTGTCAACATGGGCACAAGAGCTATGGGAAATCCACTGTTCTCATGCTGAATGTTGATAATGAGGGAGATTTACATTCAAGGAATTTCTAACAAATGGATTTTATAAAGGAGAAAAATTGCCATGAGGAAAATTTAAAGAAATATCAGAAATAAATCATGAAATTATCTTTATATAAGAGAATTTTCTAAGGCTTTGGAGAATTAAAAAAAAAAAAAAACCAGGAATAAAATTTAGCATAAAAATAATAGGCTAATTAGGAGACTCATGGCCAAAGCTAAAATATTTTCATGTCTATTTTGAGGTGAGGAGTATTTATGATTATAATGTAAATCAAGTACATATGTAAAATATAAATACAAACAACAAACGCTATAAATATGTCAAGAAATTTCTAAACTAACCCTTAACTCCTTGATTTCCATTCAGCTCTGTTATGCTTTTCCATTTTTATTTCTTCTTTTGAGTTTTTACACTAGGGAGACTGCATGATATTTACAAATCTAGGTCTGGTTTATTTCAGTTATGGTTATATGTTCAAGCTACATCCACTTATACATGAAGTCTTCTAGTTTATCATTCTTTATAGCTGAGTAATATTCCTATAGGCCAAAACTCAGAGTAAATGAAGTGTTACTAGGATTGCCAATATGTCGGCCCTAGCCCTTCAAGCTCAGTAAAGACATAGGACACAAGAGAACCTGTGCTAGAACATCCTAAAATCCAGTAGTTTCCCAAATTTTTTGTTCAAGGAGATTATTGGGCCACAGAGGAAATAGTTTATGATGTCTAGTGTGCCCAATGAGCATAACCTAGAGAGAAAACATTCTCTCACGCTTTTTAAAAATGTTTTATATAGGTAGATGTTTATACAAAAAGAAATTCATAAACAACAAAAGATGAAAGACAATATTCCATGAAATGTGAATCCACAAAGAAGTAGGAATAACTATCCTTTTTTCTTTATATTACTTTTAATAAGAAATAACAATGTATAACAATGTGACAGTTTCAAAATATGTTGGTAGTACATTTCAATATTTGATGCAATGTATATTGTTGTGCTCTCATTAGTTATATAGAGCACAGGGTATAAATGTTATAATTTTTCAAGTCATTATTGGTATAACCAAATTTCTTCTCATTGAACTAAGAGAAAGCGGTTGCATACATTATCCAATGTTCGATAATCACAGTGGGTTATTGGCAAAACCGGCAATGTTGGAAGCTGTTGATTGAAGCCTTTTACAGCTCAGCATTCTAATATAGCTTTCCATTTTATACCTGGTGTTTAAACTTTTCTACGGAGTGGTTAAGGGCAAGTTTATTCATGACCTGTATATCAAAATATGTAACTTTTGTTTCTCTCAAGGTCAGTCAAATCCCCTCAGGATTTACTTTGGAACCATGTACAGTATTTTGTAGAACTGTTGTCACTGTCAGCCATCTGGATGAGTTATGGCCATTGCTTGACCAGTTTGCTCTCTGTGAAAGCCTAAGAGAATGTTTTCTCTGTGACAATCCTTTGGCAGACTATGTATCTTCACTCCCTTTCCTCTGTAACTCCATAATCTCCTAGAACAGAAAATTTGGGAACACACTGAATTATAGGATTCACTGACCTTGAAGGGTTAGGGCTAAAATATTGGCTATCCTTGCAGCCTTTCTTTTTCTCTAATTTTTAGTCGTAAACTTATATTCTTCCACAGCCAGAAGAAAAGCTTAGTGGAACTATTACTCTATAATATAGGTACTTGAGCATTCTCATTATTTGCAGGTGACATGGCAATCTACTTAGAAGACCCAGAACAATCCACCAAGAGGATACTAGAATTAATGCACAAATTCAGGAGCATAGAATGATATAAACTCAACACACAAAAGTTTATAGCATTTCTCTACACAGATAACAAACACACTGAGAGAGAAACAATTAAAGAGACAATACCTTTTATGATAGAATTGAAGAAAATGAAATATTTAGGCATTAAATATCTAAAGTAAAAGTCCTTTTCAATGAAAACTACAGTACTCTGAAAAAAGAGATCCTAGAGAATTTCAGAAAAAGGAAAGAGAGTCCCTGCTCCTGGAGAGGAAGAACTAACATTGTAAAGATGGCCATACTTCCAAAACTATTATACAGATTTAATGCAATACCTATTAAAATACCATCAACATACCATCAATCATTCCTAAAATTTATCTGAAGCAAAAAAGACCTAGAATTGCAAAGACAATCCTGGGCAACAAAGACCAGGCAGGAGGCATTACAATTCCTGATCTAAAGTTATGCTACAAAGACACAGTGATAAAATCATCATGGTATTAGCAAAATAAGTAGACCTGAGGATCAATGAAATAGACTGGGAGATGCAGAAGCAAAAGCAAATGCACACTCAGGCATCTTATCTTTGACAAAGGGGCCAAACATACTTACTGGAAGAAACATAACCTCTTTAGCAAATGGTGCTGAAAAACTGGCTCTCCACATACCAAAAACTAAAACTTGACCTAGATCTATTACTGTGCACTAAACTAAAGTCAAAATGGATTAAAGATCTAAATATTAAAAGAGAAACATTAAATTTCCTGGAAGAGAAAGTGGGAGAAAATCTTAAAGACATTGGGGTAGGCAAAGAGTTCATGGACAAAAATCAAAATGGACATTTAACACTTGAAAGAATGAACAACTGGGACCTCCTCCGGCTAAGAACTTTTTTCACCTCAGAAGAAATTACCAACTGATTGAAAACACAACCCACAAATTTTAACTAACAAGTATTCAGACAAAGGTCTTCTGCCTAGAATCTATAAAGAACTAAAAACCATTAGGGTCCCAATCCAGAAATGGTCATCTGAGATGAACACATACTTTTCAGAGAAAGAAATTCAACAAGCCTACAAATACATGAAGAAATGCACCACTTCACTAGCCATTTGAGAAATGCAAATTAAAACAACTCTTAGATACCCTCTCACCTCAGAAAGAATGGTTTTCATGAAGAAATCAAGCAACAACAAATGTGGGAGAGGCTGTAGGGAAAAAGGAACCCTTGTCTACTGCTGGTGCAAATGCAGACTGGTGCTACCATTATGGAGAGCAGAGTGGAGATAGAACTGGAACCTATTCAATCCAGCTATCGCCCTACTGGAAATTTTCTCAGAACTAAAAACATCATACCATAGTGATCGGTGTAGCTATGTTTATAGCAGCATAATTTGTAATAGCCAAATCTTGGAAACAACCAAAATGCCCATCATTTGAAGAATGATTGAAAAACATGTGGTACTTTTATGCAATGAAATATTACCCAGCTATAAGAAATGATAAACTAGAAGACTTCATTCATATATAAATGGATATATCTTGAAAATATACTCATAAGTGAAATGGTCTGCCTAGTGTGAGGTTGCAAAGGAGAAATAAAAATGGAGAGGCACAACACAGCTGAATGGAAATCAAGGACTTAAGGATTAAATAATGAAGTGACTGCAAGCAAAAAACATGGAAGCATGGCAGGGGCAAAGTCATCCACTTATATACACAGGATGAGTTAGATAAAGGTCATGGAAACCTCCAAAATGTTTTTGACACTGATGATAGCAATGTATAACAGTAAAAATATGCTTGGCATGCCTGTCATTCTCATCTTTTAGATGTGTGCTGCTTCTAATGTAATTTCAAGTACTGCTATACTCTTTCTCAAGTAAATGGTTGGTTTATAAGAAAACAGAAAAGGATATTAAATGTGAGTAAGAGACTAGGAAAATGCCATAGGATTGACTGGCTGCAATTTTGTATATACTTTGACTTCTAAAAGTATAAAAATGTGTAACTGCTTTTATCACATTCTATAGAGATTTATTAGAATATTTATCAGGCTTTCAGAGAGAATAGACTGGTCAAGCAATCACTGTGACTCATTCAGATGGCTGACACTGACAACAGTTTTACAAAGCACTGTACATGGTTTCAAAGTAAATCCTGACGGGATATGACTGACCTTGGGAGATACAAAAGTTACATGTTTTGTTATACAGGTCTTGCTTTAACTTACCCTTAACCAGCCAGCAGAAAAGTTTAACCACGGGGCATAAAACGTAAAGCTAGGTTAGTATGCTGAGCTGTAAAACGCTTAAACCAACAGCTTCTGACATTGCCAGTTTTGTCAATAATCCACTGCGACTATGGAACAATGGACTATGTATGCAGCTACTTTCTCTTACTTCAATAAGAAGAAATTTTTTGTACCAATAATGATTAGAAAAATTAGCTTGTCTACACCCTCTGCTCTATAGAATACTATGAGGACAACAGTATGCATTGCATCAATTATTGAGAATGTACTACTAACAAGTTTTGAACCTGTCACATTGTATTTCTTATTAAAATTAACTAAAAAAGAAATTTCTAAACTAACATAAAAATAAAAAATTCTGGGTGTGGTGGCACACACCTATAATCCCAGCCCTTGGAAGGCTCAAGCAGGAGGATTGAGACCAGCCGGGGCTACAAAAGTGAGCTCAAGGCTAGCCTGAATTGCATAGTGAGACCCTATCTCAAATAAATAAATAAATAAATAAATAAATAAATAAATAAATGATAAAGTAAATAAATGAGTAAAAGATAAAGTAAATAAAGAATAATAAAAATGTAATAGAAAGGAAAGGAACAGAAAAAAAAGCACACAGAAAACAAATGATGAGATATAGAAAATAAATCTGTAATAGTAATTCCAACAAATGCAAATGACTAAAATTATCCAGTTAGCTAAAATAATAGATTGGATTAAGAAATTTAAGATTTCTAATGAAAGTTGAAAGTATGTAAATGAGAAAGACATAATTTGAAATATTAGCAGCAACGAAAACAAAGAAAGAGACATTATTAACAGAAAAAATCAATCTTGTGATAAAGAAAATTATAATGATATAGGTAACTATTAAATATGAGTGTCAAATTTCAAGACAGATTTTTAAGACACTTTCAGCCTTAGATATATTTTACAAATATAAAAATGGAATGAATAGGGCTGGAGGGATAGCTTAGGGACACAAGTGCCTGCCTGGCAAGTTCCAGGACCTGAGTTCCACCACCCAGTTCCACAAAAAACTAAAAAAAAAAAAGAAAGAAAGAAAAAGAGAAATGTAGAAAAGGGTAATTCCACTATCATGATATGAAGTTTAGCATGCTCATATGATTAATTTAATCAAACTAAAAATTAATAAACATATGGAATAAACATGCAAGATTAATTCACTACTCATATATATGGAACACTTAAAAGATCGATTAAATTTTAGTAGAGTCCAAACATATGAACAAGTAATTTTGATGAAAATTCATATAAACTAAGATTATACTAATATAGTACCTCAATTCATAAATGCCATTGTTCAAAAAAAATTTAGTTTGAGAACAGAAGCATTTGATAAAATTTGTTTCCATTTTCAAACTCTTTATGGTGTGAAAAATATGGCAACCATCCTTCTGAGAATTATGGAATAAGTTAGACATATATATATATACATATGTATATATAAATTTAAAAAACCTATTAAAAATGAAAAAAAAACAATTAAAAGAATTGTAATGAATGAAATATAGAGAGTCCTAAATGCTAATCAAATTGCAAGGGCACGTGCTTTTTACAGTGGTGAAAATTTAAGATCCAAACATCAATACTCCCTTTAATTTGGTCTTTTCCTTCTGCTCTAATTAGTAATTAGTACTTTATGTCAAGAAGAAACTATATATATATATATATATATATATATATATATATATATATATATCCTGATTTCTGCAACTTCCTGATTGCCTAATTGGCTGGGCTTAACTCCATTTTCTACTCTCTTCTTGCTCAGAGGAGATGTTAGACACCATCTACATTTATTTTGTGCTCCTGTTGTCTCAGTCTTCCAAGATGTAGGGTCAGGCTCTGTCATGGAAACTGCCTACTTCTGTAGTCACAGCGACTGTGCTAAAAGTTAACTTCAGAATTTGTTGATAAGAATGGAAAGCCACAGTAGAGTTTAAATACACTATCTCTAGATTCTTATAAAATAGGTCCAGTTGGAAATCATGGTTCCCTGACACCTAAGATACCACTTGTCTCAGAAATCCTTCTTTATCAGTAGAGAGAAAATTCCTCTGGTTGAAGTGGTATAAAGAGATCACCCTGAACACACACAAAAAATGACCAGTAACATCATTCCTGCCCTGAAAGATGCTTTTTTTTTGAGACAGGGTCTTACTATGCAACTCAGGCTGGCCTTGAATTTCCTTTTGTAGCCCAGGCTGGTCTTGAACTCACATGACTTTCCTGCCTCAGCCTCCCAAGTGCTGGGATTACAGGCATGCACCACCATGCCAGGCTGAAAGATGCTTCTTAATCAATCACTGTTCCCATTCCATTAACTAGTCCTGGCCCATGCTACTGAACTTGGAAGCATGCACTGGGTTCTGGGGTAAACAGGACACAGAGGTACTAACTACAGTGCACTGGGAAGGTTTGGGGGAGTGTGCATAGGAGAGAATCATGGGTCTATTAGGTGAGCTATGTGGATAGCAACACACCATTTGTATGTTAATACATACCCATGAAACAAAATCTAGCGTTCTGACGAAGACTCTACATCCTAGTGGTTGGCTATGATGACTCCTTATATCTGCGTGCACCAAAGAGTAAAGTTACTTTTGTAAAATTCTTAATACATTTTTATCTTATCATTAGAGAAAGTCTGAAGCATTAGTTAACCAGTCTGTTAGAATGGATTTACTGTTCAGTAAGAAATCATTATCTGAGCATGTTCCCTATCACACACCAAAAGATGCTGATTTCATTAAAATATAACCAATAAATGATATGTCTTCTATCATGGAATTTTCAGCAGAACATTTTTTATTAGCCTAACATCAATGGCTTTGATGAGGTTATGATATGACATAGGTCAAGTGGCAGCATTTATTCATTAGAGAAGATGTGAATCTTATCACTGTCATCAGTTGCAAGAGCTGACATTAGTCTCTTTTGCCTGGAACCTGTGGTGATGGTTGATAGATAATGATACTTTCAGTGAAGATACATAAAGTCAATCAGCTAGAAGCCTTCCCTACTCAAATCATTATAATGCTAACAGCCATAGAAACAATCAAAATCTGACAGAAAAAAATGACAAGTAATGTCACAATGGCAAATCATATCCCCTCTTCCAAGCCCCATATCTGTGCCAGTTTACAGAGCTAGAATATATTAATTAAAGAGAAGGCTAAGTAGCCTATCAACAAATTCCCTTCAATGATTTGCGAGTATGGTTGGAAATTATTTCTCGGACTATCCATCAAAAGAGGATGTGGCTTTTTCGACAGGTGCTATGTCTTGTGTTTAAATATCTGCCCAAAGGCTCAATCATTCATGGAGGATTAGGCTTTTCAGAGGTGACTGAATTGGGGGTATGTGATACTGGGATTAAGGGTGTGAGTCCCACACTGGTCCTAATGTGGGTAGCCTGCACACAGTATGAGACTGAAAGTCTTGTTTTTCCTCCTATTGCTTTTGCTGTTTTCTGCTGGTATGAATTGATGTCCCTCTGCTATATGCTACCCTGCCTTGGAACCAGCCTATTTTGGCCTTAAAGCTGTACAAACTGTAAGTCCCACAAACATTTTCTCTTCTAACTTTCAGTGTGTGTTATTTTGTCTCAGCAATTATGGAAAATAGATGAACACAGAATTTGGTACCAGAGAAGTGAAGTTGCTATGCTGCTATCTGATCATGGAGCTCAGGAGCCTTTGAGAATGGCTTGTGTGAAGAGTTAGGAAAGGTTCAGAGATGCTGGTTGGAACTCAGACTGCATTGTATGAGATGTTCTGGTCAGAACTCAGAAGACCATACAAGCCTGCAGACACGAGGCTCAGGAAGTTTCTGCTGAGAAGCACTGCATGGACTGAACATCTAAATGATGCGTTTTATGCCTTGGTGCTTTTAAGTGTATTCTGTTCTTTACTTTGAATGTTGCTTCCTGGCTCATCAGATCCCTCAGCCTACTGGCACTGGTCTTCTTGGTTCCACCACTAACTTTTGAGCCATCACAGACAGATCTGTGAAACAGACTTTCATGAGCCATTGCTGTGGGCTCTAGGCCTCCAGTTGCACTCATGGAGGGTATTGTTATGGGGTCTAGGTCCTCAGTTAGACTCATGTAGCACATTACTGTGGGATCCAGGCCCTTAGCTGGATTCTTTGGGTCTTTAATATGTGGAAAGATTTCCTTCTTTCTTTGTATTTGACTTGTTGGGTGACAGTTATAAATTAATCCTACAAATTATGAGTCCTTAAGTTGTTTCCCTTGAAAACCCTGACCATAAGCATTATGATACAGTTAAATAGTGAAATATTGCTTTCAAATAAATACACAGATATTTATTGAAGGTAGTGAGTAGATGTCATCACTAAATATAGACTATATACAAATATAGGGCTTTTTGTTACAAAAAGTATCCTATACAAATATTTTGAGAATGTCCTTAACTTTTTTTTTTTTGGTGCAGGATCTCACTGAGCTGCTCAAATTTGTAGTGATCCTCCTGATTTCTGCCTCTCTCTGCACTGCTGGGATTACAGGTGTGCACCACCATGCCCAGACTCCATCGCCGGCTCAGTGCACCCTGGGGTGGGGCTGATGTGGCATGCAGTGCCAGGGGTCAAACCCTGGCCCTTGCACTTACCTAAGCAAGGGCTTGGTCCACTGGGTTATACCGCCAGCCTGTCTTCAACTTTTTCAAATAGGACAGAGGAAAATACTTAAAGTATCTAATGAGATAATGATAAAATATTCAAAGTTAATGCTCATTCTCACAGGAAGAACTTCATGACAATATTATATATGCATATAAATTAATTTATTATTATGTAAGACAACAGCTGTGATTCTTGTATAATGATATAAAAACTTCTCTTTAGAGAAACACACTTATTTTTAGTGAACAGTGAAATAGTTTCTTCTCTCGTTGTTAATTTACTCAAAGAAGATAATTATTTGTAAATGTAGTTTTGCTTCATGATAAGGAAAAGGTAATGAAAATATATATCCAGAGTAACTAGAGACTCAAAGATTCTTGTATTT
Source organism: Myocastor coypus (assembly GCA_004027025.1). Classification (NCBI taxonomy): domain Eukaryota; kingdom Metazoa; phylum Chordata; class Mammalia; order Rodentia; family Myocastoridae; genus Myocastor; species Myocastor coypus. The sequence continues at coordinate 35,164 of PVJA010008943.1, read as the reverse complement.
TGTAAGTGTCCTTTAAAAATACTTATTATGCCTTTGTCTGCATTAGTAAGAAAAAATTCTTGCCACATTTTTACTCATAGTTATTCAACATGGAAAAATATAAAGCCTGGGAGAAAACTGAAAAATCTGTAATCATCCTCTAGTTGCAGTTCCAAAATGAAATGTTGCACTGTTTGGAGGAAAAGAGATTTTAATTCTTTTATCATCAATTCACAGGCTAAGTAGGAAAGATTTTTAAGTTAAATTTTATTTTAGAACATTTGTCATTCATCTATCTGTCTGCCTATCCATCTCTATCCATCATTTAATTTTCTGGAAAAATGTAAATTCTCAATCATGAAGTCTTCCAGTAGAGTTTTGAACAAGGAGTTGAGGCTGCAGTTTTCACTTTCCACGGCATAATGTAAACATTGTTGAAATGATGAAGGGCTTTCCATGAACCTTAAGATACACAGGTAGCATTTGTTATATATTTCATTTGCTTCTCAAAGAAAGCAATATTCATGATGGATATTAGGGACTTGGATTAAGGTTGCTACAGAACATGTGTCTATCCAAGGCTGTATCATTGTTTAGTTAAGTACTGCCCATTGTAATATTTTAGCTTGTTCTTTGGATATCAGCTTCTTAATGAAGAGCTATAAATGACCACATCTATGCACACTTTGCTTGTGATTACTTGAACCTAATAATTTTATTGGAAGTCTCAGTATATTTTTTCTTTCTAGTACATAAAGAAAAATATAGAATCAATCTGTTATTGAATATGTAGAATGAGTCACTAACAAAATAAATTTACAATTCACATCTTCCAAAGACATATTTAAGAGGGGAACATTATGTCATGAAAGTCTATTGACTTTACCAGAAGTCTGTAAATCAGTGAAATCATTCCACCTGTTCTTTTGAGAGAACATGTGTCTTTCTCTCTGAGGAACACTAGCAGCACTGTAGGAGGATCTTAAATGGATGTAAGCTAATGCAAGCAGGCAAAATACTAAGGAAACATCTTTCCAGAATGATAAGCACTCAAAAAAGAAAAAAAACAAAAAACAAAAAACAAGAAACACAGTACATTAACAGTCTAATGGAGACTGATAATGAGGATTTAATTTTTCAAGGATTATTGTGTCAAAAAATGAATAAATGAAAGAGACATAAGGAATGCAGATTCAGGGAAATTTTGTATTGAATCTAATCTTAGGTATAGGAGTATAAGGGTGTTTTTATTTAGAATTGACATTTAGACCAAGGAGATAGCTCAGTGGCCTAATTGCCTGCCTGACAAACAGAAGGACCTGGGTTCAATCCCCCTGTAGTGCATACCATGATGGCCGTGGGCTGTGCCTGCAATTGAAACTGGGCATGGTGGTGCATGCCTGTGATCCCAGCTCTGGGGATGTTGAGATGGGAGGACCACTATGAGTCAGAATTATATAGGGAGACTGTGTAGCCAAATCAATCAATCAATCAATCGGAAAAAATTAAACAAATTGAAATTTAAATCTATAGACTACATAGTTTACTCTTCTTAGTGGGAATGGGCTTGAGATAGAGAAGAGGATAACTTTTACATATGAAGGAAAAGTTTCCTGAGGTTTCTGAGCTGCAACATGGTGGCTAAACATTTGCAATTTCCACTTCTATTGTCTCCATAATTTTACGAGCATATTTCCAAGATGTTTGCCCCTGGAAACCCCTAATATAATTATGTCATAGTGAAAAATGAAATGGAGGCATGTGCTTAGCCCCAAGATGCATGAAGGTATAGAAAAAAAAAAAAAAAAAAAAGGAAGAATCAGTGTGGCTCCCCTGGCTACGCACCAAACTTGCAGCCCTTGCTGATGTGCAAGGGAAGCCTGCATGGTTTCCTGTCAAAGTTGCAGTCATGTACAGTTCATTCTAAGTGCAACTCACATCATTTTGAAGACACGCTAGATACGAATGATTTGCCTGTGGTTCCGTTATTTTCATTTTCTTTCTCACTTTTTTAATGGTATCAGGAATGAAGTCAGGACCTTGTGCTTGTCAGGCAGGCACTGTGCCACTGAGCTATATTGCCAGCTCAGTTAAACTATTACAATGAAATAAATTTTTGTCCCAGAAGATTCACAGTAGAAGAGACTGGCCGGTTGTAGCCACAATACAATGAACCAGTTCCTGTCATACTTTATGAGGACATGTAGGATGCCCCTCCAGGAATTTTCAGAAAGAATTGTGACTTCCAAAAGAGCGTTAATTTGACCCCCCCAACTGTATAATTTATAATCACTGATTAGAGTTTAGAGGCATTTGATTACATAACCCCTTCTTTAGTATACAGAAAGCTTTCTAACCTTTTAAATGTTAACTTCCTTTTTAAAAATTGGGTGAGTAAAACTACATATGATATAACATTTGTGCAAAAGTTTATGTTTGATATAGGCTTGCACTTGATATTATTTAGATATAGTTAATACTCCACTGGGAAAGCCTGTATTTTAGTGAAAGAAGACGTGCAGACAACCACAGTGTATCCTATCTATATGATCAGAGACATTTTGAGAAGCCAGATAAAGCCAGGAAAAGAAAATTACTCTATATTTGAGGAATGGGAAGCACTAAACAGAGAGGTTCATTTCTCAGCTAAATATTAATTGAAAAAGGCTTCAATACGGTCATAGCAGATGAGAAAGAAGAGGGGACAGTTAGTAGTAAATGCCCAGGGCGGTGCATGGAAACTGACAGAGTGAGTGTACTCACACCTACCAATGCATGCACGCAGGAGTTTGTGTGAAAACCCAAGTACATTTGTGAGCATGTATACATGTGTCTGTGTATGTTCTTGTGTGTGTGTGTGTGTGTGTGTGTGTGTGTGTGTGTTGCTGTTAGTAATCGGGTGTGCCTCTAATACAGAACTTCAAAAATCTTTCAGGAATTGTCAGCTTTGGGCCCACACTTACATGGTTTTAATGGAGACTTAGTACTTTGTGCATAAATCTGGAGAGGAATTGATGCATGAAAATACCTTCCAAAATGAGATACTCAATGTGCAAACTCAGAATGTGGCAAACATTTCAAAGGTATAGAGAAACTCAAGTGCAGCAGTTTTTACTCAAATTTTGGAGGAATCTACAAGTAAAATATAAATTAATACATTTATGAATTCCCAGCAGCATTTCATTGAGATTCTTTCACATGATAAGCTTTACAAGTCTGTCTTGTGTCTATTTTTAAGACATTTAATCTGTTCTTAAAAATTAATTTATGCAATGAAAAGTGAAGAAGCTCCCCACTAAGTCAAAACAGAGTTAAACAAGATAGCAGCTGAATAGATGAACTTTTAATCTTTTCTGCACAGTGATTAGAGTGAAAGCAGAAATATTTTTTCAATATAATAAAATGAAAATTAAAATGACCTTTAAGTGTTAGCAGTATCTATAATTGTATTAATTCTCTATATTAATATGAGGAATATGTTAAAAATTTTATGTGAAAAGTTTTATAGACAATTTAATATATAGATCATCAGCAAGAAAATTCCAACTTTACAACAGCACAATCATACCCTATATTATTATGTTTTTGATGTGCTTCTTAATAATAACATAATAAACATAAGATGATTTCAGTATGGAACTTTTGAAACATGTTATTGATGAGTTATCTTTAGCAATTACATTTAAGAATTTATTCAAGGCATTTGATCAATAACCATATGATTTAATATTTTATGAAACATTGAAATAATCTTTATGATCTTCTAAATCTTTAAATGTCAGATATATTAGCAAGTGCTAACAGAAAGAGCCCTTGGCTAGAAGTCAGATGTTATATGTATATATGTGATTCTGGGTGTCCTTGGATGTATGTTTATGCTTTCTGAATTTCCATGGTGTTATCTGTATAGTACACAATCTCTTGAGCTTTTTCCCATTGTGAAATGATAAGAATTTTTGTATATATCTAAGATTCAAGAAATTTGTTAGGTGAATGTTATATAGTTTTAGTGCAAATATGTATTTACTAGCAGGCAATGTAGTAATTTGACTTCTATAATAGAGATAGAAAGTATGTGAGAACATTACTATTAGTAGCAAAGGTATTTCTGGCCATACATTTTTCTTGAGAAGAATAGTTTTTATGTGCAAGGTAGTTCTTAGAGTATAGCAATTATTATAGGACATATCCGCTAAGGATTATGTATCAATGCAATACCAGCAGGCACTATATCAGATAATTTGTTTAAACCAAGTTAGGTGATTGGTTAAAAATATGATTTCTGGTCAGGTATGGTGGCACATCCTCATAATTCCATCACTTGGGAATCTGAGGCAGGAGAATTTCCACAAATTCAAGGATAGTACACAGTTATTTCAAGGCTAGGTTGAACTATATAGTGAGATCTCATCTCAACATACATATGATATATATTGAGATGGCATAAATGATTTAATAATGTTTTTGATCATGTATGTCAGGCTCTTTTAGGTACCATTAGCTTTTGTATGAAACATACAAAAATCACTTTCCCTGTGGACATTAGGAATAATCTGTAATTAGTTGATCTGGCAGAGCTGGGAGAATCTAGGAACCAAGGAGGGTTGTCAACCAAAAAGAGAAGAGAATCTTTTGTAAGGTAGGAAATATGCTGTGGGCCTGGGGAAGGCAAGGATCAGCTCTGAATTGCTTGCTCTTTGGAGGGATTAGTGAAAGTGAGGATTAATTAAGGATTAGGTGCTACTATGAGTTAAGGGCAGTTTAGCAATTGGGTATCCAATTTCTAGGTGGAAATAGCAAAGCATTTCTAAGGTGCTAGTAGGAAGAAAGCAATAGTCACTCAGAGAGGGGGCATATGACATTTACAGCTGCTGTCTGACCTTGGCAAAGCCTTTGCAGGAAGTCTGCAGCCAGTTTTACATCTACCTTTCCATACTGTAAGTATGATCAATGATAGCCTATGCTTGTGATTTTTCATCTAGCTGATAATTTAAGAAAACTCATTTTGTTAACAAATATATGCACATGTGATTGAATATGTTAATAAGTTTTTGTACAGCATATTAATAAACTAGCTTAGAGGAGAATATATTACATATTTTCAAAGGATCTCTTGGCCCAAATTAAGGTGGTATAAACTAGGAGTCAGTAACATGGTTTGTGTGTCAACTGTAAAACTTACACACAGCAAATCTAATCAGCAATAATTTTGTCATCTACATATCTCACTGCACTTATTCAGATATCAAATAACATGAGAATAAGATGAAGCAATGTGGGCTAAGTTTCTTCTGTTCCCCATAACTGGTCCTCAGTAAAGGTGCATCATAACTTTTTTTTTTTTTTTTCATTTGTGTATTTGGTACATGGTCTTACTATGCAGCTCAATCATGATTCCCCTGTTCTCAGGCTCCCCAGTGCTAGGATTACAGGTGTGTGCCACCAAGCTGGGACTCAGTCCCCGGTTCAATGAGCCTCTGGGGCAGGGCTGGCAAGGCGAGCTACCTCACAGGCTGTGCAATATAAACTTTTTCTTCTCTCTTTTCTCTTCCCTCACTTTTCTCTTTCCTCTCTCTCCTCCTTTCCCCTCTACCCCTCTTCTCCTCTCCCCTCTCCCCCCTCTTCTCTCTGCCTCTCCTCTTTCTCTCTCATTAATTTCTTACATCATCCATTCTCATTTGTGTGATACATGTTAGAAACAGAGAAGCCAGAATATAGACTCTTCCCTAAAAAAGAAAAGAAAGAAATATTTTCTGTAAAAGAATGAAAAAGTAAGCAGTATTTGTTCCTAAAATATCAGACTAAATCTGCATTCTTGAAATAAATGTCATTTGGCAATTAATTAATGTATATTTCATATATGATTGATATTGAAACATTTATATAAGTATAATTGTGTATTATACATAATGTATTCATTGTGCATACATAATGTTCACACATATATTTAAATTTTACTTAATATGTTACTATTTTTTTCTTTATGATATGATATTGATTGGGGATATTCTCTTATATTGTATTCCTCAGTATTTTAACTAGGTAAATAGTAGGTTAGCCTCATAAAATAAATTTTTTTGCAGATATTTTTTCTGCTTTTTTCTAGGAAGAGTTCAGTAAGAATGAAATTATCACTGTAGTGAATATTTGGTAGAATTGAATTTATGCCAATCCTACCAGTTCACACGGATTTTGCTGGAGGACTTATGCTAAAGTAAAAGAAATCAAGGTAGCTCAGGGGACTAAGCAAGTATAGGGACTAGGGTTTGATCCCTGGCACCACATGCCACTTTGGCCTTGCGCGTGGGTATGCTGAGATGGCTAACGAGTTCAGACATGGCAGTGCATGCCTGTAATCCCAGCGTTAGGGAGACTGAAAACAGGAGGATCACTCTACATCTGAGCTGGGTAATGAGATCCTGTATCAAATGCATAACAATAATAAAATATAGTAAAACATACTAATTTCTAATGCAAGTACAAAAGTGAGATTCAATGGATATAGTTGCTTTCTTTTCATTATTATGATGATACATGGAATTTGATTCTTTTTAGTGTTTTAATAGTTCATATTGAATACATAAAATTATCTCATTTTTTAAAATTTAATTTAATTTAATTTTTTTCTTGATTCAGAACTTTTGTTTGTTTGTTTATTTATTTTTATGGCCGGCTCAGCCTGCCCTTAGGGCAGGGCTGGCACAGCATGTGGTGCCGGGGATCGAACCACGATCCCTGCAGCCACCCAAGCTTTCCTGAGCAGGCGCTTTAGATCACTGAGCCATTCTGCCGGGCCCCAAAAATTATCCCATTTTTGCAGATAATAAAATATGGCTGTTTATGTGGAGGAAGAAAATCTAGAAAGATGCCAAACTATTCACAGTTGTTATTCCAAAGGGTTGGAGCTAAGAAGCTACTTTCTATTTTTTATATTCCCACACTTTCAGAAATTCTTATTTATATGTGTTTTTATTGTCTTTATAATAAAAAAGATTAGCTAAAAATAGTTCATATTAACCTTATTGGGAGTTACTTGAAGGTTATACTATCAAAATATGACCCTTCGCTAAGAGTTTCCTATACATAATATTTGTCATATTTATAAAACATTTATAATTTTATTGAATGTAATTCACTTGCAATGAGCTACATTTTTTTTAGGACTGGGATTCAAACTCATGACCTTGCACTTGCCAGGCAGGCACATCTGCCGCACAGCTATCTCCCCAGCCCCTAAGCTACAGATTTCGAAGGCTAAAGTTTGATGAAATTTTACACTAGTAAATACCAGCAATCTAGCTCTGTCATCAAGATAATAAACGTATCATTCCAGAAATTTCTCATCTTCTTTTTCTTTTACATCTAGCCAACTATTTCTGTTTATTTCTAACTTTTTCATGTTATAATTATGTTAAAAATTAATTTTCTCCTTGTGACGTCACAATCATTATAAAATAGTTGCTCTGATTTGGTGAAAGCATAATTAATAATGAATGAGATTTGGAGTTGTTGGCTTATTTTTCACATTTTGTGCCACTCTGACTTTGCTGTCTAAAAGTGTGTGAAAATATATTACCTTGTTGCAAACATTTTTTCTTGCCTATTTATTTTTTCTTAACTAGATTCTCTCTCTCTCTCTCTCTCTCTCTCACACACACACACACACACACACACAAACACACACACACATGCACAAACACACATCTATTCCAAATTTCTTGTTCTAAATGAGAAGACTTCTTATTCCAAAAATCAGTGTGGGAATATAAATAATTTACTCTTTCTCTTTGACAAGAATAGTTAAGATTGAGATTGACTGTATTGGATATTGAAAGACTGATCTACACAGATTAACATTAAAAGCTAAAATGATAATTCTCGGAGAATTTTTAGTGATTTTTAAGCATGACATAAAGTGACACTGCTATGTTTTTCATGTATTTAGATTTTCCTGATCAGAATTAAAAGCAGCACATTAAGGTATTCTTTTTTATTCTTATTAAACTTTGTTTTAATGGTTCTCAAAATTCCGTGACAGAGTTTTGGTCAAGTTGTTTCCATTAAAAAGTATTGATTTCAAAAACTAATAACTTAAAAACTGCCACACACAAAAAATATTCTTATGCTTTCTTTAGAATTTTCTTCAAATAGAAGTTACATGTGTTAAAGACGTGGATATAGGACCTTAAATCATGTGCCATTCTAGCTTTGCTATTTGATGATCTACGGTTAAATTATATCTACCATAGAATCACTGTTACAGCATCCTTGAAATAAATCAGTATAACCTTGTGTACAGTCAACTTTCAAGAGTTTTACAAATTCATCAGAAGCAACTTGAAATGCGCATGTTATCACAGAGCTATGCAGAGTGGAAAAGCATGGTACAGAGAAAGTAAGCAACTGGTATAACTCATACCCAAGACTCCACTGGGCAAATAAAGGAAGGTTTCTGAGAACCAGATCCTTAGAAACACCGATATTTACAGTTGAGGAAAAATGAAGTCTGTACCTGAGACTGAGTCCAGAAAGTCAGCATAAAGCATGAGGGAAATATGTTGTGGAGATCAACAGAAGAGACCACTCCAGAGAAGACAGGGTCCATTGACTTCATGCAGCGTACTTCAGTCAGATCCAGTTATTGAAAAGCAAAAGAAATGCATGGGCAATGCCTTTGTAGCTCTGGTAGCACTTCACGATGGAAGTTCCTACTAAACCCAGACAGATCAGGAGGAACACAAAGAGCATCATTTCCATTTTCAAAGAATCCAGATATAACGCAAGTGAAATAGGGTATCTGGTAGCTAAAATGGCACAACGAGGCAGAGGTGTGTGTGTGTGTGTGTGTGTGTGTGATAATCTGGTTGAGAAAGATAAACTAAATAAGCAAAAAAAAAAAACAAAAACAAAAAAAAAACAAAACAAAAAAAACACTACAAAAGCCTTTCTTATGCTGGAATATACTACCAGCATGCACGATTTATGGAAGGAGAGGTTTAATTTAGAACACAGTTTGGGGGATTGTGTCTACAACTGGGTCAAAGTATAGGTATCGCCGGGAGTGGTGGCTCATGCCTGTAATCCCAGCACTTGGGAGGCTGAGGTAGGAGGACTGGTGCGAGTTCAAGACCAGCCTGGGCTACAAAACTGAGCTCAAGGCCAGCCTCAACTGCATAGCAAGACCCTATCTCAAAAAGACAAAAAAAAAAAAAGAAAAAAAGAAAAAAAGAAAAAAACAAAACAAAACAAAAAAACAAAGTATAAGTATCATGGCAGAATGGAAAGATTGATTAAAGGACTAGCTCACGGCAGCTAGGAATCAGAAAAATGTAACAGTTCTAGAGAGGCAGGGGCCAGGAGTCAGTTATAGACACACTTGATGGCAACAGCTCCATGAGCTACCCAGACAATGTGTTCTGCCAATACTCCAGTTTGATCTGAAAGCCAATCAAGATGATACTCCAATTTGACCATCACAAGACAAGAAACCATACAATTAAATTCACAACGTCATTCACTTAAACGTCTTCAAAACTAGCAAGTGAGATTACAGGAAAGTTTAATTATTAAAAGGAAGAATGGGAGTAAGTAAAGCCTTAGGTGCATTTTAAATCATGGCCTCCAGAAGGAAGTAGAAAATAAATGACTTTAATGAATAAGTTATCAAAGTGGGATAAGACTTAATTCTGTAGAATTTGCCCATTAATGTAGAGTTTTGTGGACTGAAGTCTTTGTAAGAGAATCCCAATATGTGAAAAAAAAAAAAACCAAAAAACTGAGTCCACATCAATCTCCTAGTTCTCATTTATGTTAAGGGTAACATAAAATTTTCTTTAGGCATGCCAGTCAATGATGCTCTTTTTGTGGCTGCTGAGAAAATATACTGTTGAGGTTGCTGTGTACAAAGGTAAATAGAATAGAATAGAATAGAATAGAATAGAATAGAATAGAATAGAATAGAATAGAATAGAATAGAATAGAATAGAATAGAATAAAATTTCCTCTAAACATATTACTCTCTAAACTGGACGTTTAAGGGTTGGCAAGATTGCTCAGCAGACTAAGCACCAGCTTAGGCAAGCACCGGGACTGGGGTTCAGTCCACACCACATCCTGTACCAGCCCCACTCCTGGGCCTGCTCAGTGGGCCTTCAAGATCAGACGTGGTGACATATGCCTTAATCCCAGCTCTGAGGAGGCTGAGATCAGGAGGATTTCTATGAATTTGAGTGGCATATTATATCTTCTACCAAATACATTAAACAAAAACAAACAAACAAACAAACAAACAAAAAACCCAGATGTTTACTGAGCTTTCTGATGAATGTACATATATTGTGTTTCCTAAAGACATCATGTTTTCACATGAATGTGGAATATCCATGCCTAATAACACAAATACACACATACATGTATGGGTACCTACACTTGGACATGTACACTATATACACATGCATGCAGGCATCCATTTATTTCTCCACGTACACTGGTCTCCCTTCAAGTAGGAAAGGAATGCTGAGTTTCAGTAATGCAATCTGCTGAATATTGCGTATAATGTCCAAACGCTTTTGGAGTTTCTATGTGTAAGTTTTAAAACTGTAACATATCATATGATTTTATGTGAAAGCTGTGTCTTATAGTTTACTATTTATTTTAGAGCACCAAGCCAGGGTTCTGTGCAGAACAGATTCTAAAATTTTATTGGTTAATTGATACCAACTAGAATTTTAAGGACTCATGAAGGGCCACGTGAACAATTATAAACCCTAGGAGAAGGAATGGACAGGACTGAACCTTTGGTTTTTTTTTTTTTTTTTTTTTTTTTTTTTTTTTTTTTTTTTTTTTTTTTTTTTTTTTTTTTTTTTTGCAGGACCGGGGTTCAAACTCACAACCTTGCACTTGCCCAGCAGGCACTTGTGCCTTGGAGCTATCTCCCCAGCCCCAAGGACTGAACCTTTGGATGATTTGCTTACCCAAGGTCTGAGCTCATACTGTTTTCAACATTCCTATATAATAAAATGAGATTCATAGTTGGAATACAAGTGTTAGAGATCTCTCCACCCTGTATTGGAGCTGAATTGGTTTGCATATATTTTGGAGAGAAGATTGAAATCCTGTTAGCATTATGAGTCATCTGTCTATATTTATGACATGGATTTTATGGAGTGTATATATTTATTTGGCAATGGTACCTGAGGGAATAAGGAAATCAAGATGAATGTCCTAGGTTGCCTCTATGTGATACCTGAGCAACTTACACGTTCTACCAATTCAGAAAAAAAAGTCATGCAAGCATACAAGTTAATTGCTTGGAAGTTTGAGTGCAGAAAATCTGAGGGAATGAATTTTTTTATTCCCCATTCTTTTTGCTCAGTGTAGCCATCTTCAAATATTAAGATTATATTGCACTTTTAAATGAGATTCAAAAACTATTTGCCAGTATTTGGCACTTTCCACTTACGTGCTTATTTGTGAGGCAGAGTCTACATACATTTTTAGCTCTGCAGCAGGCTTCTGTGTTCATTTTTAAGGTTGAAATAATTTTGAAAAATTATCTCCTACACCTTGTGTAAATCAAGGTAAGACCCGAAATGTTGGAATGTCATCAACCCCACAAATGGCCAGAGAAAAGGATGTTTCTAAGCCTGACAAAACAAACTGGATTTGTGTATTGCTCTGTAGAAAGGAAGAAGGAAAAAGTGCAACAGAGAAAAAGTGAGGTTATATAATGAAGCCAGAAGTAGCATGACTAGTGCCACACACCTGAAGGCAAGAAGGAACATGAACCAATGGGTCAGGATGAGTTCAGAAGTAAAGAACATCTGATGTAACTTGGCTCCTTCATAGCACTGTGACCACACAGTGACTAGTAAGTCTGCATTTTCATTCTTCCAGCTTGGTCATTTCCTGCTCATTTCCTGTTTAGCAAGAGATACCATGGGAAAGATCTGGGTGACATGGAGAGCACCTGTGTAAAAGTAGGCACTGCAGCTTTGTGTCCTTGAGGCTTCAGGGATTCTGGTTTACACAAACTAAGAAATGGAGCCTTGGTAGCAATTATTTAAGTTGTAAGGAATAGCCTTAATTGAATTGTGTATTTAGGATAACCTCAAAGATCACAAAATAAGGCTATTACAAGCCTTTATACAAATTGTGAGTTTATTATCAAGATTTAATCAATTGAGCAAAGGCTTTCTATATAAAGCCTATTGGCACAAGCTTTCTGAAGGAAACCAAGACTAGTATAGACACAGTGATGTATAGTGGAAATGGCAGACAAGATGAGTTAAATAGGAAAGAGAGTCGAGAGCACCTGAGAAAGTGAATGGGGAAAATTTCTCTGTGGAAATTAAACATAGAAGGAGGAGCCATGTTTGTCTTTGGAGAGAATGGGTAGAACAAAGCAGCAGGAGTTCTCTAGAGCACATGCCTATTGTGTATAGTATATAGCAATATAAACTAATAATCAATAAATGTGCTATCACTCAGGAACATCCTTACCACTATCCACCTGGGGTAGTGCTTCCTTCCAGGCCCTCGTTTCTCTAGAACTTGCTTACATTTACATTTCTTTACAGTTCTTTGAATCCTGTCTTTTGCACTTCTGGCACTGTGAGCCTATCCCCAGCAATACCTTTGATACTGAACCCAATTTTTACTTTGTATGTCAGGCAAAGAGAAGCCTAATAGCATGATTGTTCCAGATGCTGGCCTTCTGGGGAGCTGTTTTATTCCTGCTCTAGCATCCAGTATGCTATGGGGTCCACTATGCATCCATTTTTCGACCCATGACTGTATCTAGATGTTCCATTTCTGTTTCACCTTGAACCTCTGAATGTCATTGTATCAACTGTGGCCATTTCTGTGAGCACTACTTCTGTGGTTGCTCCCATTTTTTTCTTTTCTTTTTTGTGTATTTTAGTACAGAGTTTGCAGGGTCTCACCACACAGATCACTGGGATTACAGGCATGCATCATCATGCCCAGTCTTAGTCACGTTTCAGCTTGCCCTGGGGAAAAGGACAGAACTGTACACTGTGGGTCAAACTCCAGTCACTGCGCTTTGCCTAACCATGCACTTTAGTCTGCTGAGCTATCTGGCCAGCTTTGGCTTCCAGCATTTCTATAACCAATATGTCTGTCCTTGGACAATGGAATTTAATCAGGTATGGTCAAACTTGCAGCTCTTTTCCAGGGATTCCTCCTTGATTCGGGTGCCTAGGTCCATGCATTTGTGAGTCAGCCCCATGGGATACTCCCAACTGTTTGTTTCTTTCTCCAGCCTATTGGTCAGTTTTCTACATACTTTATATTTTTCCACATACTTTATAGTTTGTTTGTTGTGCATAGGTTCTTACAGAGGGACGATCTGTTAGAGGGAGTGAGGAATCATTTCATCTATTGCCTTTACACCTCTATTTCTAGAACTTTAGAACAGCTACTGGCATAAAGCCCGATCAATATTTTTTTTCATGAAGTCACAATGGCCCCTGTTCACATCTTCTGGGCAAGCTATGTCAGAAGTGGAGTGAGGTTAACGTCTTCACATGGTCATTTAGGCTGAGAAGTATCTTCTTCCTCTAAATAATCTGAGTGTTTTCCTGAATTGATAAATCTTCAACAAAAAAAGCAAATGCATCTCATTATCATGCATGAACCCAAAGAAATAGTTGTGTTGGAACCTTTCTTTGGCATTGAAAAGGAGAATGCTACATAACCTCAGATAATTATCTTTCTGGTAGTGTTTCAAACAGCCTTATACTGTTTGACGTCTGTAAATGAATGTATACATACACATATCACCTTTTTTTTTTGGCTTTTTGAGCCGGGTCTCGTTATGCATTCAGGCTGCTCTTGAGCTCACTTTTGTAACCCAGGGTAGTTTCAAACTCACACCTTCTACCTCAGCCTTCCAAGTGCTGGGATTATAGGTGTGTGCCACCATGCCAGGCTCATATCTTATTATTCTAATTAAATATATTGAAATATTAGGACTGAATGAATAAAAAGGTTACCAAAATAAAATTGATATGACCTGGTAACACTGTATCAATGAAAGTGAAGATAAAGTTTCATATCTTGAAGACACAGTCGCAGCTAGGGAAAAGGTATGGAATTATCTCTTAAACACAACTAGAATTCAGGAAAAAATAACTGAACATCTGCAAGAAGATGCAAAGAAGGATAATGTGAGACTAATAGGGATCAAAGAGAAAGAAGGAATCAGTACAAATGATATAAAAAGAATATGGTAAGAAGTATTAGTAGAAAACTTCCCAAATATGAGAAAACAATCTGACATTCAGCTAAGTGAAGCACATAGAATTCCAAATAACATCAACCCTACTAAAAACACACCCAGACATATAATAGGCAAGATCCCAGAAATCCAGCAGAAGAATAACATACTAAAAGCTGTTAAGGAAAAGAAACAGATCACATTTGAAGGAAAACCCATCAGGTTACTGGCAAATTTCTCTTCACAAACCATGAAGTCAAGAAGAACATGAAGCAGAGTGCTTCAAGTCCTCCACGAAAACAAATTCCAGCCCAGACTGCTATACCCTGCAAAACTCTCTTTCAAGCATGGGGGAGAACTGAAATATTTCCATGACAAAGAACAGCTGAAGAATTTCATGAAGTCAAAGCCAACTATACACAGGCTACTAAAAAATATTTTAGAGAAAGAACAGAATGACCAGAACTCCGTGAGTGAGAACAGAAAGAACCCAACAAATAGGGGAAACAATTAAACAAGGGAGAAAAAGGGGTAAATAATAATAAGTAAAGAACATTCTTTTAACCTACATTTAAATTATAAACATCAATGTAAATGGACTTAATTCTCCAAATAAAAGAAATAGTCGGGCAGAGTGGATAAGGAAGCAAAACCAACAATATGCTATATACAAGAAACACACAACTCATACAGAAATGAATAGGCTGAAAGTCAAAGGATGGAAAACAATACTACATGTTCAAGCACTTCACAAAAAAGCAGGGGTAGCAATCTTTTTTGCATATAGTCTGCACTTCAAACTCAGACTGATCAAACGAAATAAAGAAGGCCACTATATGCTTGTTAGGGGAAAAATTCAAGACAAAGAGGTAACACTCATAATATTTATGCATCCAACACAGAAGCACCAAGCTGTATAAGACAAATCTTAATGGACATGAAAACTCAAATATCCAACATTACAATCTTAACAGGAGAGCTCAACACTCCTTTATCCCCAAAAAAGATATATCAAGCAGACAAAAAATTAGCAAAGAAGTAGTATATCTGAACCAGAACTTGGAACAACTGGACTTAGTGGACATATTCAGAGTGTTCCACACAACCACATCTGAACACACATTTTTATCAGCTGTTCACAGGACATTTGTAAAATAGACCACATACTAGTTCATGGGTCATGCTTAAGTATTTGAAAGAAAACAGAAATTATCCCATGCATATTATCTAACCACAGTGCAATGAAACTAGAAATAAATGACAAAAGGAACCAAAAGAACCCCAGAATTCTTTCACTTTGTTTCAAACAAGAAGAGTGTATAAACAGCAAGTATGGATGATTTCAGGGGTTTTTAAAAATGTCTTCCAGCTTCAGCCACTATCTGAGAAGCACAGTTAAGACTGCAGCAGAAACTTCCAAATAATTGTGATTTGAAATGAAAGATATGTTAAAATGTTACATATATCATAAATTCTGGGTTATCCTGACAGGTTTACTGGAGGCAAAAGGAGGTCCACTTTTGTAATTAAACCTTTGATATTATAAAGAAAAATGAAGATAAAAAAACTTTACTCTCACAGAATGGAAGACATAGACGAAACAGACAGATTCCTAGAAAGATACAATTTATGAAAACTGAATCATGAACATATAACTACTATCAATAACCCAAGAACAGCTAATGAAATACAAAATGTAATAAAAAGCTTATGAACAAAGAAAAGTCCAGGTCCTGATGATTTCACTACTGAATTCTACAAGATATTAACAGAAGATATAATCCCAATACTCCTCAAACTGTTCAATGAAATTGAAAAGGAAGCAATCCTCCCAGAATCATTCCTGGAGGTAAGTATTATACTGACACCAAAACTAGAGAAAGATTCAATTAAAAAAGAGAACCTTAGGCCATCTGTCTCGTGAACATAGATGAAAACATCCTCAATAAAATCCTCACAAATAGAATACACCAAATCATTAAGAAGATAATACACCAGGACCAGGTAGTATTCATCCCAGGGATGTAAGGATGGTTCAGTATATGCCAATCTATAAATGTAGTACACTATATCAATAGAGCAAAATCCAAAAACCACATAATCATCTCAATTAATGCACAAAAGGCATTCAACAAAGTACAATACTCACTCATGTTCAAGGTTCTACAGCAAATTGGAATAGATGATCCCTACCTCAATCTGATAAAAGCCATGCATGAAAAGCCAGTGGCTAACATAATTCTAAATAGGGAAAATCAGAAATCTTTTACTCTCAGATCTGGTATGAGACAAGGATGTCCTCTATCACCACTACTATTCAATATATTCCTGGAATCATTAGCTATAGCCATTAGACAAGAGATAGAGAAATGAAAGGAATAAGAATAGGTGAAGAAGAAGTTGAACTATCATTATTTGCAGATGACATGATAGTCTACTTGGAAGCCCCAAAAACTCCACCTCTAGAAGCTACTAGAATTAATATGCAAATTCAGTAACACAGCAAGATACAAAGTCAACACCCAAAAGTCAATAGCATTCTTCTACACAGATAACAAACACATTGAGAGAAATATTAGACAAACAATACCTTTCACAATAGCACTATGGAAATGAAATACTTAGGAATTAATCTAACTAAAGAAGCAAAAGATCTTTTCAATAAAAACTACCAAACCATGCACTTATATATGCAGGATAAATTATATAATGGTCTTAAGAATCTCCAACAAGTTTTTGACTACTTGGAGTAGCAATGTGTAATGCTAAAACCATGCTTGGAATGCCTGTCATTCTGATCTTTTCGATGTGTGCTGCTTCTAATGTAATTTCAATTATTACTATACTCTCTCGCTCCCTCAACTAAATGTTTTAAAAGAAAACAAGAAAGTTAATTAAGGAGAATATGAGACAAGGAAAATGCCATAGTACTGACCTGTTACAATTTTGTATATGGTTAGATTTCTAAATTTCTGTGTAAACATGTAATGGTTTTTAAATCACATTCTATAGAGATTAGAATATCAATGATTGATGTAAGATAGCAGTTTCGTGTTAAGTCTAAGGTACTTAATTAATATTAAAAAAACAGTGATGTTAAGCTCAAGTACCTATGTCATAGAGTAATAGTATCACTAGATTTATCTGGAGGGTTAATAACTTAAGTTTGCAGAACAAAAAATTAGAGTAAAAGAAGGGCTACAAGGAAAGCCAATATTTTGGCCCTAGCCCTTTAAGGTCAGTGAGAACTCTGGACATAAGAGAATCTATACTGTAACATCCTGTAACTCAGTGGTGTCCCAAATTTTTTGTTGAAGGAGATTATGGAAGCACAGAGGAAAAGGATTGATGTTGTATAATGTGCCTAAGGAGAGTCACCTAAAGAGAAAACATTCTCTCAGGCTTTCACAGAGAGCAAACTGGTCAAGCAATGGCCATGACTCATCCAAACAGCTGCCACTCGCAAAAGTTATATATATAAACACTGTACATGGTTTGCAGAGAACTCCTGAGGGGCTTTGACTGAACTTGTCAGACACAAAAGTCACATGTTTTATTATATAGGTCTTGCTTTAGCTTGGCCTTAACCACCTAGCAGAAAATTTTAACCATGAGGCATAAAAAAATAAAGCCAGATTAATATGGTGCGCTGTAAAAGGCTTAAGTCAAAAGTTTCTGACATTGCCAGTTTTGCCGGTAACCCATTACTATTATGGAATATTGCACTGTGTGTCCAACTACTTTCTGCTAGTTCTATGAGAAGAAATATTTGTACAGATAGTGTTTAGAAAACTTACTATGTCTGCATCTTGTACTCTGAACAACTACTATGAAGACAACAATATACATTGAATTTATTATTGTGGCTGTCCTACTGATGTGTTTTGAAATTGTCACATTGTTATTTCTTATTAAAGTTACAAAAACTAAAATGGCTTAGTTCCTATATTTTGATATTATTATAAATATGGAAATTTAGAATGGAAATTATCGCCTTTTTGGAGCTTGTGACATTATTGTTTATTTATTTTACTTCATCTTCTGTGCAATGATTTACTTATATGTACAGTGTTTTGGAAAGAACCAATGCAACTTACTTCTTTGCATTTGTTTATGTGTTTATTTGCTTAAATACTAATATCATGGGCATATATTGGCTTCTGAAAGATGAAGACTTATTATATTTTATTTTTTCATATTACTCCTGATTTCATATTGAGAGATACCTGCACTTAATAAACATTTACTTTCAAAAGTACACAATTTAATCTTCATTTACCCATAATTATCACATTTAGAATATCTGACCAGGTTTTACTGAACAGGCTTTAGTACTTTCCTGTTATTTTATTCTTTTTTAAGTTTAATTTTCAATTGCATTATTTTATTTATGAGCAATTCAAAGTAAAATAAGGATACAGTTAAATTTGGCTTAGCTTTCTCTTACAGGTATAGAAGTTTTTATTCTGCATCTATTTATTTCAGATGCTTTTTGGCTGTCCTCACATGCCAATACCACCTTGGCTGACTATGAAGTTTCCTCATGCTCTCATGTTGTTCAAGCACTCTATAAATGCCAACTGTTATCTTTTGGAAACTTAGGGGCACAGAGAGTGGTCTGATCTTTATTTATTCTATAAATTTTTCAAACTAATGAATTTCTAATATACTCTTCTTTAGTTTCTGTAATTAAAATATGTAGTGTTTCTGTATTTATTTTATTTATATAATAAATAGTGTGCATATAAAATTATTCAGAAAACATGGTGTCTTTAAATTAAAAGAAAAAAAAAACAGTGCAGTAAAGGTCTCATCCCCATTATTCCCCCTTCACATACTCTCTCTTTGGACACCTTCCACTCTGTGAAGCGGTGCTAAAGGTTCGTTGTGAATGATTTTAGTTGTGCATTTTTGGTTGCCTTGATGTCCTGCATCATTTCCAAGTGTTTAATTTTCATGGTCATTTTGCCTTTGGGGAAGAGCCAGAAGCTGCATGGTGCTAGACATAGCGAGGAGTGAAAACATTGTAGTATTATTGTAAGTCTGCCCTTCCAGGGGAAAGGCACTTGGCAGCAACATTCAGAGCATTTTTTAAGCACATCTCTTAAAGACATAACAAAGGGCTTCTAAATTGATTCAGGAAGGGGGAAGAAGGGAGGACAAGTATGTTCAGAGTATACAGTCATTATTTTGACAGGAATTAGTGGAAATGTGTCTTTCATTAGAATAAGTTTTAAATTTTAAAATGGTGGTTTTAAAAATTTTTTTAAATAACATTTTTTAAAAAAAATTATTTATGTATTTATTTTTTATTTATTTGGTACAGGGTTTCACTACACAGCTCAGACTCATAATGATCCTACTGTCTCAGCCTCCTGAGCACTAGAATCACAGGCTTTCACCACCACACCTGGTTTCCGTGGCTGTATGGGTACAGGGCCAGCACAGGATGCAGTACTGCTGATCAAATCTTGGTCCTTGAGCTTGTCAGGTAGAAACTTAGACCACTGAGCTATCGCCCAGGCTCATGAATTGTAGTTCCCAATCATCTTTTGCATTGTGGTGGTTTTTGACTGTTTATGAGTTTCCTTCTTATTTTGTAGCATTATTTGCATCTTCCATTTTAGATTTTCCATACTGTGCTTGAAGTGTACATAGAAAGCAATCAATTTTGATCTTATCTCTCTTTTTTATGTATTTAGTACAGTGTCTACAGGGTCTCACTATATAGATTGGACTCATAGTGTTCTATTTTCAGCTTCCCAATTGCTGGGATTATAGGCATGTGCCACCACTTCCAGGCTCAATCACCTCTCAGAGCATCCCGGGAGTGGGCCAGTGTGGCATGTTGGGATGAAACCCCCAGCCACTGTGCTCTGCCTAAGCAGGCACTATAGTCTACTGAGCTAAGTGGCTGGCCTGATCTGATCTCTATTTATGTTTTTTTATCATATTTATATTTTTACTGTATCTTTATGATTCTTTATGATTTTATTAGTGGTATATACATAATGTGGTTTATATTTATTGCATATATATATATGCTTTTTTTTCCTAAGAAAAAAGAGTTCATTTTGGACTACAGTTCTGGAGGTACAAAGCTTAGGGGCTGCATGCAGTGCTAGTTATGGCTCTTGTAGAATTCAGAGGTGGCACAAGGTGGCATGGGGTAAATAGTAGTGACTGCATGTTTTTGTATCTTTCTTCTAGTATTTCTCATTCTTCCTTGAAAATCACCAGTATTTAATCCTTGTGATACCACTCTAATTACTTTACCTAACTTTTTAGAATTTATTTTTTTTATTTTTATTTTTTTTTGGTAGTACCAGGGATCAACCCCAGGACCTTGTGCTTGCCAGGCCATGGTATAATTTAGGGGAAGAGCACTTCCCTAACAAGGCGCTGGACAGGATGTTTAGTAGCACAGAGATGCTACTGAGTTCACAGTCAAAGCTTCATCTTTTATAAAAGTTTATTTGCAGAGAAATATGTACGTTTTACCTGTCATTTATAGGAGGTCTTATAGTTATTATCTATAAGTTACTATCCAGATTTGTAGTGATTTTCATGCTTTGAAAATATTTGTGGTATCAGACAAGAATACATGAAGAGTTGATGCAATTTTGATTCACATTTGAGAAAAAAAAAATCTGTGTTCTTGCCATCCCACAGTGCTCCTTTGACTAAATAAATTATTCAGCTGAATATCGGCTTAGAAAAATATGCATACCCCCATAGTAATAATCCTAATATATATTTTCTTTTATCTGGCTTAGAGCCACAGCTAAAACACTTGGGTCCCACAGAAAGAGTGTGTTTTTGTTTTAATTGTATATTTTAGTGTCAATAGGACTGTGTTGAAATTCCCCGGAGAAGCAAGTTACATAGCTGTGGGCTACAGTGTTTAGGTCTTTTTGTCCTGGGTACACATAACAAACCACCTTTCTCAGCTTCTTGGCTGTGAATATCTGTAGAAGTTGGAAGCAAAACTGAACTTCCTCTCTTTTGATCCATGTACTTAAAATAACAGAACTTCATTCAGATACTAGTACATATGCATAGTACATAACGTTTGGATTCCTATATGTTCATACATATAGATAAAATATTTTGATTTCCTTTTAAAATATCCTTTCCTTTCTTTTCCTGCCCTTCTGCCTGTCTTTCAATCCTCTTCCTGTTTTTATTAGTACACATTTGCAATACACAGTGTTTCCCTTCCTTGTATGAGTTGGTACAGGTATGTAACACAATCCCAATTCCTTTATCCCCCTCTCTTCCCTCTTCCCAACTCCCTCAATATCTCAATCCCTTTCCTTTCGGCAAATCATTTATATTCCCTTTGATTTACCCTTTACTTTTACAAGAGAAACCATTTGACATGTAATCTTCTCTGTCTAAGCTTTATCTGAGGATCAAGAAGAAAAGGCTGCTGCTCCTTTTGTCCTCTGTGAAGTCGCTTCTCATCCTTTTTCCCTCCAATATGGCAAAGTACCAAACGTTGTGTCTTCAACAGCAGATATTCACACTCTTGTAGTTCTAGAGGATAGAAGTCCAAGACTAAGATGTTCACAGAAGTGTTTCTCCTCAAGAGCCTTTTCTTAGCTCATAAATGACCATCTGCTCCAGACATCTCCATGTGATCTCCCCTTTGTCCATGTTTTAAATCACATTTCTTATAACATCTCATAGGAGATTGAATTGAAGCCCACTGTGATAATATCTTTTCATTTTATTCATCTATCTAAAGGCCCTATGTCAAATACATTCTCAATCTGTTCAGGATTTTGGCATATGAATGGGGTGGCAGTTGATGAAATTAAGCCTACTGCTGTATTTTGTATATATCCACAGAGAAAGAGCATTAAGTCATGTAACATATCCATAAAATCTTCAAGCTATTAGGCATAAAGGGTAACAAAGGCTCAAAACCTGATGTATTAAAACAAAAATGTCAATTATTATCTTTCTACATTTTATCTAATATTATCCTCCAGGCTGGAAACTCTGGAACATATGAATTTATGATAGAATCCCTTTCCACAGCAAAGCAGAAGAACCCCAAATTTCACACCATAATTCTTTATTTTTATTTTACTATGAAAATAAAAAACGAAAGCAGGAAAAAAATCAGAAACAAAAACAGAAAGAGGGTAACTTACAGCAATACATATATTACAGATTTTCAGAACAAGCATAGCTGATTAACAATGGTTGATATATTATCTATTTTTCTTGTCAAATCTGTTGCTCAGATTGACAGATGAAGTTATATATTATTGGATATATGATTGCGTATTGCCACTTGTTTTTAAGAGGCAAATAAATACCTTAAAAACACTTCACTGGTCCTTTGAGAAAATCAAATTAAAACAACATTGAGATACCATCTCATCCCAGAAAGAATGACTTTCATAAAGAAATCAACTAATAACAAATACTGGAGAGGCTTCAGGGAAAAAGGAACCCTTTTCTACTGCTGGTTGTAGACTGGTACAAACACTGCAGAAATCAGTGTGGAGACTTTTTACATCATAATGCTTTCACAGCAATGGTTACACAGTTACTATGGAACAAGAGGAAGATACCAAGATGCTACTCCTTCAGTTAAATTATGTAGATATATGTACAACAGACTAATAATTACATCCATCCTGGGTACTTCATACATATACATATTGGACTTTGATCACTTTTATGACCTTTCCCCACTCACTACTACCTGCAGATGCCATCCATCTATGCACAGCTTATCGATATTTTTTTACCATTTCTCTTTTATTTTACTCCATCATTATTTATATCTTGGACCTATTATATTAGAGAAATCCATCCAACATTTAACTTTCCATGTCTGACTTATTAGTATTATGGTCCCAAGGTCTGTTCATTTTTCTACAAGTCAAATGCATATGTTTGATGGGTACATAGCCTATTTCTGTGAGTTACACTGCTATGAACATGCATATGCATGTATCACTGTAATGATATAGGAGTGTCTAAATTTTAAGCTTTGTATATACTCTATATATTAATCACCTGAAAAGTAGCTGATCAATTTTTCTCATTTTGTGGGTTGCCTCTTAACTCCATAGCACTTTTTTTTCTTTGCAGAACTGGGGATCAAACTCAGGACCTTGCTCTTGCTAGGTAGGTACTTGTGCCCCTGTGCTATATCACCAGCCCCCATAACTCTGATCCTAGGTATTATTTATCGTGAATTGGGATGCTGTTCAAAAAGTGTTTGGCTATGTGTATGTCTTCAATAATCTTACTAGTGTTTTTGTTCCAGAACATTCAATGATTTTGTTTTAAAGTCTAGGCCTCTGATTCATTTTTATTTTATTTTAGTACAGGGCAGGTGAAATGCTTCTAGATTCATTTATATGAGTGTAGATGTTCACTTTGCTCAGCATATGTTGTTGCCTCTTTAGTCAAGGATCAGAGGTCTAAAGATGCTCAGGGTTTCTTCTGCATCCTCAGTTCTGCTCCATTGATTGACATGTCTGTTTTTGTTTAGTTCCACCACACAGGATTTTCTTTTAAAATTCAGCTGTTCTATTGTATAAGTGATAAATCTTGTTGGAAAAATAATTTAAGCATTTTCTTCCAACAAATATTGGACAGCATTTTATAACTAAATATAGTATCCAATAAATTTCATCTTAAAAGACAAAGCATCTTGTCTTTTAATACAGTATCAAACCCAAGTTAGGTAAGGAAAACTAATTTGTGGAGAAATAAAACAGTTAAAGAGAGCATCTACGTCTTGGAAAAAGATATGTGTTAGCAGTAACATATGGGCTTCTCTTTAAAAAGCATATGCTTTTCCAGATGCCATTAGGAACGCATTTTTCTAAATAGTTACTCCTAAACTTTATAAACAAGTCAAACAACATTTTGAACCATTATGATTTGCATAAAATATGATCTGGGAAATTTCCTACCAATTCATTTTAAATTCATTGCATACATTCTTGTGGGAAACAACTAATCCTAAATGGGAAAAGTGAAGCTTCTGTTAATAACGTTTTAGTATTGGACTTCCCTCTTATTGTCCCTCTGCTTCTTTTAGAGACCTCTTATTATTCCATTGAAGAAAAGAAAATCATTGGGGTTTGGTATTGTTATTGTTTTCTTGTCTTTGAGTGAAATCTTTCAGAACACAAACAATTTTTTCTATAGCTTTATTTAAGAATTTGGATCAGTTCACCCAAATTTCCAATTGTGCCACAGTTGCTGCATTACTGGTATCGGAGAGAAGCAGGAAATAGCTGCAGATTTCACAATGAGTTCCTTCTACAATGAGAAGAGAATTTTCTTAATGACTGCATCATAGTCTTCAGCGAGGCCTCTTTCTCAGCCCTCCTTCCTGCACTGCTTGAGGATGTTAAAGGGAGCTTCTTTGTGATTATCCCCAACGTGTGGTATTGCAGCAAGAACCAGGCCAGGGCAAGGGCGACTCCTTCAACTTGAGCTTGCTTCCACATATGTGTACAAATACCAGTAAGTACTGTACAGGGTCCTGAGAAAGCAGCTAACAGATCCAGTGGGACTTCTGAGACTCAAAATCTTGCCCATTTTTGACATTTATCAGAGCATACGTTCAGTTGCTCTGTTTGTTGGTCATTTGCTGTATTTTTGGGGAAGGAACCCAGTGTCCATCTTACTACCATGTCACAAGATAACAAAGGTAAATTCCACTGGAAATAAACCCAGCCAACAGGAACACCAGAGTGTACTCAGTTCACTCTGGTACCACTGTGTCTGTCTAGAACTTAAACTTTTGTGGCTACAAATGTACGTCACAATGCTCATTATTACGGCTTCCTTCCAGATTGTGGCAGGACTCATTACTGCTGGCTGCCTCATCCCTGCAGTCCACAGGACAGGCACTGTTTGCACCCAATATACACTCACAGGTGTAGAGCAGCTTCTAGGAAGTGAGCTCCGTCTCTCCCACTTGCCAGCAATGTCAGCAGAGGCAGGTATAAAAAGTTGAGCAATAAAAAAGAAAACTGAAATCAGAAAAAAAAAGACAAAAAAGGTACAGGAGTGAGACTATAAAACACTTTGGACCTTTATAAATGGGCATTTATTTATTATTTTTAAAAATAGTGGTTCTTTATGAAAGAGAACTTCTTTGAAGCACACACTTTGCTGGGTAACTTTAATACAAATTTATCGTTTATTTCCAGTTTCATTGCACCATGGTCACATAATATACATGAAAGTCAACAACTTCTGACAATTGCCAGATGTGTTGATAACTCAGTACTATCATGGACTATTGGGATATATTGTGTTATTTTACCAAATTCAAGTACCTACAAGCTTTAGACTGGCATCGAGTATGAAAAAGTCCTTTTAAGACTTCTCCAAATATAGCACCTCTAACTACAATGGAACACCCATCCCTGACAAAACAAAGCAAAAAAGGGGAATAGGCTGGGAGTCTCAGAAGCTAGGCAACTGATCAAATGTGTTTAGGTGGGACTAGGCCTCAGTGCCTAGAGTAAACAAGCTACCTCAGTCCTGAGATAACATCCTATCTGGTTATAGTCAGCTAATACTCACTAGGCGACCCTGTGTCACATGTTACTAATTCTGCAAAAGTTTAAATAAAGGGCCATTTTATTGTGGAAAAAAAGAAAGAAAAAATTTATATACATACACACAAGGTAGTTAGGATAGATATACAACTACTTTCTCTTAGTTCATCGAGAAGAAAATTTTGTACCAGTATTGTTTATACAAGATATCATGTCTACATCTTTCCCTCTGAATAACTCCTGCAAAGACGACAATGAAATGTATTCAGCATTGTAACTGTTCCACTAACCTGTTTTGAAACTATTTCATTGCTTTTATCTTTCCTCATTAAAATGAATTTAAAAACTTAAAAAATTTTTAAACATTAAAAGTAGATCTTTTTCACTTTCATGTAAGACAATTCTCCTGAAAAATCTCCATCATAAAAATAAAAACAGGCATATATATATATATATATATATATATATATATATATATATATATATTTGTATTTTAGGGAAAGATCTACAGGATGTTCAGGGCGTCACCACTAGATCAGACTTGTAGTGACCAGCTGTTTACTGCCTCCCAAGAACTAGGATTGAAAATGCTCGCCACCACTCCCAGCTGCAATTACTGTCTCAGTGTGTCCTGGGGGCGGGGCCGACACAGCGGCCAAGGGATGGATCTTTTTTGGCTAGCCCTCAAAGTTGAGAAGGATTTTCTTTTTCTTTCTTTCCTTTTTTTCTTTTACTGTTTCAGGCTGCCTTAAGGGCAGGTCTGGTAAGGCACTTGGAGCTGAGCCTGACTGAAATTGCCCAGGGGCTTAAATAACTGAGCTAGCCCAGGAGTCCCCCAAAAACAATATCAGGAATATTGAAATGTTTGCTTCCCTTCCCTTTGAGAAGGGAACATTCATTGAGAAGAGACATCCTCCTTCCCTTTGAATCATTTGATATGGAAAAGCTATAACAGTGTTCCAGAAATTACCAGTTTTCAACTGTCTCTTCTCTCCACCCGGGTATATGTTTATCATACTGGCCAGATGAAAAGGTTTGGAAAGATACATGTCATTGTGTTCCTGTCTGTTATTCTTCCAAGGATGATCAACTGGGAGAGAGAGGAGGAGTGGAGGGGAAGAGCATGTGAGAGAACGGTGTGGGCATATAAACCTACTTAGGTCAATGCATGTCGTGTTTATTGAAGAGTAAAGTAGAGAATGGTCTACCAAGATGAGAGATTTTTTTTTTTCCCCTGGAGTAGTATATTCTTCCTTTGCTTTAATGGTCAATTTATATATTTTATTCTTGTAGTATTGTTTTCAGTAATGATGCTATATTATTTTGATCATCAACAAGCCCTGCAAAGTAGTGTTCTCTAAGAGAGAACAGATATTCATAAGAATTGGCTCATAAATTTTTTTGAAGAATAAATGATATCTGTTCACTATCACTGCAGGTTTTATTCCATCTAGCAGTGGACTTTTACATATGTCTTTCATAAATATGTTTGAGCAATTAATTCTGAAATCTAAAGCCATGAAATATTACTTACCACAAGAAATTAAATTCCCATGAAATGGGAATAAAATAAATGGATGCCAATGAAAAGTCATAAGCACCAGTTCTATAGAAAGTATGTAAAGAAATTTAGAGCCAGGAGATTTAACGTTAAAATTTGTTCTTAAGAATTTATGAAGCAGTCGCTATATCCAGAAAGTTACATTTTAAATTAAAAAAAAATCTTTTTATGTTAACTTGCATTATCTTAACTCTCTCTCTCTCTCTCTCTATATATATATATATATATATATATATATATATGTATATATATATTTATAAAAAATAAGTGTTTCAAATACTGAGGGGAAATGTAGGCAGATTTCACTGCATCATTTTGAAGGGAGCAGTGAACTTGGATGAAGAGGTGCCGGCTCTTAGTGGAGGAAGGCTAGCGTGTATGCCTGTCCATATGTTTATTTAAATCCACCCATGTCAAGGATTGCCTAGCAACACCGCACAGAGACACGACTCAGGAAGAGAAGCAGAATTCATAATGGGAGTGGGGAGAGAGGATGGTGCATCATGCAGTGGTATAACTACTGATTTCTCTTTTAAGGAAAAAAAATAAGATTAATCTCCTGGCTATGTTTTCTGTGCAAGAGCAGAGCACAGTTGCTGTCAAGCGCTACTTGTGTCATGTGCTTGGCTTGGGAGATGCAAATTTACCAGCTCACTCAGTTCTCTTTGATCTGCACTGAGAGCTCTGGACAGTTCTCTCTTTCAAACCAACATGAAAAAGGAGGTCCTCAACAATAAGAAACCAATGCTATCTATCTAGGGTAGGTGAAATATGAATACTCATATGTGTATTAATGGTATATACAAGAATAAGCATATTAGTCTGGATTCCTTAGAGAACAAGAACCAATAATACATATATATATATATATATATATATATATATATATATATATATATATATATATGGAGAGAGAGAGAGAGAGAGAGAGAGAGAGAGAGAGAAACAGTGATTAAAAATAATTGATTTAATCCACAAAGGAGGCTAAGAAATCCTAAGATCCGTGGGCAGTAAAGCTGAAGTCAGAAGTTCCTATTTGAGCCTAAGACAGAGAAGGCCAATGTCCTGTAGAAAGAAAAATCATTGATCCACAATACTTTTTGTTTTACTAAGTTTTTAAAGTTCTGGATGAGGGCATCTACAATAGCAGGGCAACCTGATTGCATCCTTATCTCATCCAGAAATTCTGTCACTGTCCTAGAGGCACCAAAGAATGTCTGGCTGCCTAGTCAGATAGACATGTAAAATTAATTCACATATTTGTACATATGTAACTATATATAATATATAAATAAAACTATATATGTTTTAACATTTTAATACAACAATCTATAAGCAATGAATTAAGTTATATGCATAAAGATTGAGAAAAATAGAGACATAGAGAAAGATATACAGGGATACAAAGGCACAGAAAGGATACAGAGACAAAAAAGAGAACAGAATGGTACCAACAGAGACACAGGAAAAGCAGAGCAGTGGGACATGGAGAGAAGAAAAAAAGAGTTGGAGAGGAAGAAAAGGGGGAGGAGAGAGAAAGGAGAGAAGGGGTAACTATATAAAGCACCATGGAATTTTACTTACAGCTGTGTTATTGAGTAGCAGTGCAAAAGCAATTCAACAAATATTCAAGGTTATGATTCTT
This sequence comes from Myocastor coypus, assembly GCA_004027025.1. Lineage (NCBI taxonomy): Eukaryota > Metazoa > Chordata > Mammalia > Rodentia > Myocastoridae > Myocastor > Myocastor coypus. The sequence continues at coordinate 6,188 of PVJA010008943.1, read as the reverse complement.
AAATTACAACAAAATAAATATTTTAGACTTTTCTGAGAAACCAGTATAGTAAATACAATCAGAATCTACACATATGAAAATTTTTTTTCGTTTTTTTGTTTGTTTTGTCTTTTTGAGACAGGGTCTCACTATGCAGTTCAGGCTGGCCTTAAGCTCACTTTTATAGCCCAGGCTGGTCTTGAACTCATACTGATCCTCCTGCCTCAGCCTCCCAAGTGCTGGGATTACAGGCATGCGCCACCATGCCCGGCTACATACGAAAAGAAGCAAAATAATGCCAAAAAATATGGCACAAACTTGAGGATTATGTATAAGTAAGGAAGGCCACTTTGCTCCAATTTGAAATGATATAAAATCTAATATTTATTCTTTACCTTTAATTTAGGATAATCATAATATTTTTTGGGGGAATGGTGGTCTCACCTTTAGTACAAAAATTTAAAAGCTGGACAAATAAATTGTCTAGTTTGTCATTAAAAAGAGAAGTTCATACAGAGACAATTGCAAAATACAGTATCTATGTGTTTCATTTTTCATACAATAGTCATTCAACTGTAGCCATGTACACACATTCAAATTAACATATTGAAAATTTCTTTCTATATGCTATGTTAAAAAAATCTAACACAGGATAAACTCACACACATATGCAGTAAATAACAAATTTAGTATTTTAGAAACAGAGTTTTTCCCCCTTTATTTCAAGTGGAAGACATTTAAAGTCAAGGAGAAAATAAGGTATTTGCTGGAATTCAAATGCATTAAATGTGTTCAGTGTGGATAAGAACTGTACCCAGCTATGTGTCTGTGAACATGGAAAGTTGTAAATAAATGTTGGGAGTAATTCTTTAAGTTACAAACCAATTTGTCCTTTACAAATGGATTACTAGTTCATTAAACTTGTTCATTAGGCCTCCATATGTGGCCTGCTGTGTTAAGAGACAAATAGAAACAATTTGGAGCAAATCTGTTATGTAAATCAAAGCATGCAGATGGAGAGGAGAGCTACAGGTCTTGTGGGCTTTGTTTCTTTTGAAAAATAAAGTTGCTCAGTCCCGTTGGGTGGTGTCCCTGCAGCAACTTATCCAGTGGGTAGAATAATGGGCTGCAGGGGTCAGCCCCCACGAAAGGTGTACATCTCAGAACATTTTGGAATTGCCCAAGAAAGTGATACATTGAGATGATGCACATGAAAATACTGTGTTTGCAGGTAAAATCTTTTTATTAGTAGTAATTTCCTAGAGTTCAAACTAACTAGTTATTCAACAGAATTAGTATGTATGGTTTCAAAGGAATATGAGAAAATATGTGCATATTCACTTAGACTGGAAATGCGAGTGTCAGGTTTTATAATAACCTTATTTGAAAGCAGATACCTTCGGAGGTCAGCAGGCAAGATTTGTCCTCAGTGGTTTAGGCAGTGCATTGAGTATTATTCAAATAGATGTAAATGAATGCATGAGACTGAATATATGATCAGAAAGATGGCACCGTGGTGCATATCATGATGAGTACATGTGTAAATTCATCCAATTATTGTAACAACACTTACATAATTTTCACTCTATTTCCATATTGTGTGCTTGCCTTTCCCCCATTATTTATATTTTACATGTTATATTTTACGGTTGTAATCATTTACTCTCTGAGGTTTCTTATTCTAAGATTGATTTAAACTAACCACAGGGCTTCTCAACCTTATTATTTTTAATGGTTTATATGCAATCACTCTTTGTGTATATAGGTTATAAAACCTGCCCATCTTTTAATCCTGAAACTCTGGGCCTACTTCTCATAAAATATTCTTTCTTCTAAATGCCATATACTTTAGTTGGTTAGATATTTGCAAATAATTATTTTCTTTATCTGTAATTTATTACAATTACTATCTTCTTTTGCATATTCTTTTCTCATGTGCTGGCCTCTCCAGTTAGACTGCCAATTTTTAAAGGCCTCTCCCTTAGGAATTCTGTCCTCCAGAAACATATCAGTGATTAAACAATCATAACTTACTATGAACTCAAACTGGTACTTACAACACGGTTTATCCAACATCACCAAAATGTTCATGATCTTCAAGTTTGCATGAGTCACCTAACAGAATTAACCACAATGAGCCATTAAAATGTTTAAGCTGATAATGATTATTTCCTGACCATGAGAGTGTAAAATTAGAAATTGATGACAGAAGTACTGTTGGCAAGTTCACGTACATGTAAATGGCAACACAACCCCAAATAATCCACAGATAAAGTGTGAGATCCCACCTGAAAAGTGAAAATAGCTGGAAACTAAGGAAATGCGTTGTAACACGTCAAAAATTATGAAATCTACTACAGTATTCAAAATGCAATTTGTAGTGGAAAATGGCTATGTGAAGCAAAAATAAAGGACTTACCATGATAACTTAGCTATATGCCTCAAAACACTGAACAATGAAGAACGAACTACGTATGAGGAAATAAGTAGAGAGGGAAAAATAGATATCCGAGCAGAAGTTAATAAAAAATCCATAGAGAAAAATAATGAAACAAAAAATTGTTTATTTGAAAAGAGCAAGAGAACTGAGAGACTTTTGAGGGCTGAGAAAACAAAATTTAGGAAAAGCCCATTTCTATTTTTTTAGTATAATTAAAATATGTTATTTACATCCTTTAAAAATTGTTATTGATTTTAATGAGAAAGAAATAATAATGAGATAGATTGACAACAGGTAGTAGGACAGTTATAATAATGAATGCATTGCATATCGTTGTTTTCATAGTAGTTGTTCAGAGTACAAGAAGTAGACATGATAACTCTTCTAAACACTATTGGCACAAATCTTTCTTCTCATTGAACTAAGAGAAAGATGCTGTATATATAGTCCAACAGTCTATAAAAGTAGTGGGTTATCAGCAGAACTGGCAATGTTAGAAGCTGTTGTTGACTTAATCCTTTTATAGCTCAGCATATTAATCTGGCTTTACTTTTTATGCCTCATGGTTAGACTTTTCTGCTGGATGGTCAAGACCAAGTGAAAGAAAGAGCTATATAAGAAAAAATGTAACTTTTAAAAATTAATATGTGAAATAGGGCGCCAATCTGCTGTTAATCTTGTATAGATATAAGTTGCTGGAAAGTAAGAATATGAACAACTGTGTGTACATAAAATGGATGACTTAAATAAAAAAGACAAGCTTCTGTAGAAACTTCTGAAATTGACTTAAAAGGAAATAGAAAAACCAAACTGACTTATCAATTACATTAATTTAGTAACCAAAAATCTTCCCAAAAAGAAAACCCCAAAGCCAACTGGCTTCATAGATAAATTTCCATAGACAATGAATTATTACCAATAGTTCTCTGTTTCAAAAATAGAAGAGAACACATCACTAGGCATTCCATATAGCCAGTGTTATAACCTGAAAGCAAAAAGCAAAGGCATAGCAAAATCCTACTCTACAATATATCTGAAAAATATTCATAGGAAAAAAAATCAACACAACAGTGGCAAACAAAGTGGCCATATAAGCTAATTCTATAAGATAACTGAGAAAATTTATCTCAGTAAGACTGGATTAGCATCTTAAAATAAATTAATAAAATGCACCCTATCAAGGAATAGGAGTAACAGCCATACAAATAAAAATGAATGAGCAAAAGTATCTTTACTTGCAGATTTCATAGTCTTGTGTATAGAGAATCAAAATAAACCTATTATACTGTTTAAACTAATTACTTGGATCAGGAATGTTGCAACATACAATCAGAGCACAAAACAAATTTATTATATGCAGTAGCAATGAAGATTCCAAAAATAAAGAAAAATTTTCCACTTGCAATAGCATTACATTAAAAATAACTTGAGTGAAAGAAGCACAAAATTTAAACTCTTGCAACTGTAATACGTTGATTAAAACCATTTCAAATAAGTGGAAAGACATCTATCTTATACTCATAAAAATGATATTGTTATAATGGTATATTAGCCAATATGGTCTATGGATTTAATGGTTCCTTGTTAAAATACCAACTGTTTTCTCCACTGTAGAAATAGACAGGCTGGCTTTATATTTATTTGAAAACTCATGGACCATAATACAGTAAAAAATATTTTGATGTAGAAGAGAAAGTTGTAATTAATTTCCAAATTCAAAGTTTAGTCCAAATTAGCAAGGCATGGACTGGGGAGCTATTTCGTTGGTCTAAGTGCCTGCCTGGTGAGCTCAAGGATCAAGATTAGATCCCTGGTACCACATGCTGGGCTGGTTTTAGAACCCAGGCACACTGAGCCAGATCCAAAACAAGGTGTAGTGGTGCATGCCTGTAATCCCAGCAGTAGGGAGTCTGAGATAGGAGGATCACTAGGAGTCCAGGCTGTGTAACAAGACCCTATACCAAATACATAAGCAAATACATGCATACACGTATACCTACATACGAATTAGTGGGGTATGTGTCAGCAAATACCTGTAATCCCAGAACTCAGGAGGCTGAGGTAAGTGGATGGGTGTAAGTTTGAGGCCAGTTGGTGCCTCATAGTGAGCTCAAAGCAACCATGAATTATATGTTGAGACATAGTTTCTAAACAAAAAATGTCCGAATTTATGCTGATCAAGATAATATGGACCTCAGGCCTATGAGATAGGTCAGTGGTCTAAAGCGCCTGCTTAGGTAAGTTTAGGCAAGCTTGGCAAGCTTAGGCAAAGATTCTGGCACCACATGACATGCCAGCCCCGCCCCAAGGCAGGCCGAGCTGACCATAACATCAATAAATAAATACATAAATACATAAATCTTTTTTTAAAAAATAATATGGAACTGATGTGAAAGTAAACAATGGACAAATGGAATAGCACCATGAGTGAAGAAATAAAGCTGTACATTTATACACAGTTGCTTTTCATTCAAGATGCGAATATTCTTTGTCCTTTTAATCTGGAATAAAGAAGAGCCTTTCACTACTTGGTGCTGGGGTAACTGAACATCTGCATATATATGGTGTGTTGAGAACTGGTGGTCAGATTGCCACACCTAGCTGAACTGAATGATGTGGGGCCTGATTGCTGCTAACAAAATAACAAAGGAACTGGAGAAGAGGTGCTGTTTGGGGGCTGTTGTTTCTCCTGGAGGGACTTCGGCAGCTTGGCTTTCCCAATAGGGACATAGCTTTCCTCATTGTTGGATGAGCTCAGGCCCTTCTTGTCACTGAGGATGGCTGACTTACTTCCCATGGGACCTCTCACCCTTGCTTTGAGTGTTGCTTCCTGGCTCCACTGTAGATCTCTCAGCCTGCTGGTACAGGTCCTTTACACACTGGACAGACTTCCTAGCTGATGCCACTGACCTGTGGGGCTTCACAACACAGATCCTTGAAATGGAATTGCATGAGACATTATCGTGGGCTCGTGAACTCCAGGACTCCTTGGGGGCACTGTTATGCCTTCCAGATCTTTACCTGGCCTTATTCAGGGCATTGCTGTGGAATTCAGGCACTCAGCTGGAATTTTTTGGATCTTATTTGTGTGTGCCAATTTCCTGCATGCTCTGTATATGGGTGACTATTTTAAAATAATCCAACAGAGACCCAAACCGCACCGCTGGGAGCTGAGCCTGCACACCCGCCGCGGGTAAGCTCCCTGCGCCCCTCTGCCCCGCATCTGCGTTCCCGCGACTAACTTCCGGTTCCAGCCCAGACCCAAACCGCACCGCTGAGAGCTGAGCCCGTGCGCGGGCTGGGTCAGGATCCTTGGCCTGCCTTTGCTCCCCCTCCCCCCCCTTTTTTTTGAACCCCTCCAGCCCAAGCTGCAGCACTGAACCCATCAAATACCCGTTTGGCAACCGATCTGGTCCACGAGCCTACCAGGACTATTCAATCCCAAAGCCCCACCTCCACCTACAGACCACATCCGCCAGGATTCACAAAAGCTAGCAGCCAGAGCCCCAACAGAAGCATCAGGAACCTCTGTAGAAGAACCACCTTGGAGTCTCCAGACCTAACGCCCATAGACACAGCATAACACCACCAAAGTGCAGAGGTCGCTTCCAAACAAAATGATAACAACAAGGAGTAGGAGGCAATCTCAGGACCCGTGCCCACCCAAACCAAATACAGAAGACACTATCATGGAAGAAAATGAGAATTATACAGATGAAACCTCTGAATTGGTAGCATCTGAGGCAGACACACAAGTGCAGAAACTTAT
>PVJA010008942.1:40503-62546 GCA_004027025.1 Myocastor coypus | reverse complement strand
TGGCAGCAAACAGCCAAACAGCAAGAGCAAAACGGAGGAGCAGCGGTAACAGTGGCCGCGGAGAGCTGTCTGTCTCCCTTACGTTGCGTTCAGGCTATCTGCCCCAGGCTGGTGCTAGCACTCAAGTCCATAATGCCAGCACCACTCACACCCATAATCCCACTGGGCCATGAGTTAATCATAAACTGCACAAGTCCACCTCGTGACTGCATGAGGCTTTGGGGGGACAACTAGACACAAACCATAACAACATCTTTTTTTTTTTCTTTCTTTCATTTTTATGTATTTGGTACAGGGTCTCACTATACAGCTCAGACTCATAGTGACCCTCCTCTTTTTAGTGCCCCCCAGCACTGGGATTATAGGTGCGCACCGCCATGGCCGGACTTGGTCATGGCTCAGCATGCCTCTGGGGTAGTGCCTGCGTGGCATTCGGGACTAGGGATCAAACCCTGCTCACTGTGCTTGCTGAAGCAGGTGCTTAGTCTGCTGAGCTATCTCCCCAGTCCCTATAACATCTTCACAGGTTGCTAAAATGGACCCCAGCCTCTCCTTACCACAGCACTATGAGGCTCAGAGCTTTGAGGGGGCTGACAGCCACTGACAGAAAATCCAAGGCTCAGGCGCCCACAGATCTGCTGCATAGTTATTTCCAGACCAAACTTTGGGGTGGGGGGAAATCCCATTTTATGTGCGAAGCCCAGCAATTCTCACCTGCAAACAAAGGGAACAGTCTTTCTGATTCACCTATCTCACCCCATAAATAGGGGCTTGCTCCCTGGCAACGAGGGAGCCACACCCATGGGGACATCTATCGGGAAGGCAGGGTGCATCCCGGAACCTGCTAACTGGATTCTTTAGCCCAGCTCCACCACTTAGTAGAGGCTGTGAGCCCATTAGCTAAAGTGGAAGGAAAATCTGACTGCACTCCCAGCTTCCCTTGCTCTGGAACCACAGATGTGAGAGTCCCTCACCAGCTCAGCTGTGGATAACATCTTTGACCCCTGGGGGTCAGGATGATAACGGTTGCCTAGGTTACTTGCCAGAGACCCAAAAGCTCCCTTTGTTGGAAGCAAAGACCTCTTCAATTGGACAGGCATTTTGGGTGTTGTATGCCTGAAAGGAGTCTGAAAACTCCATCCCTGGGTCATGCTAAGGCTGCTGCCCACGGGCTGGACCCACAGAGAACCACGGAGACGGCAGACACAGGCCAGGATTCCATCCCAGACTCCTGGGACAACCCTCCTTCCTCACGCTACAAAGTACCTCCTGAGGAGCGAGCATGCAACCCTGCCTCACCTTGTGAATAACAGCTTTCCTCTTCCGCTTTGCAAACCCTCGGTTCAGTGACTGGCACACAGTGGGCAGGGCCCTCGGAAAGGAAGAGCAGCAGATGGAAATGGCCTGACTCCCTCCCCGACTGGGTGGGGTCCACCACTCCTCCATTCAATTGTGTGTCACACGCCCTGAGGTAACCCGCCAGGCCAAATGGAATTTTGAAGATAGACTTTATTTCTTTAAAAACATCCTTATTTCTTCTACATCCCTCCAAACTCCCTCAGCCTGGGGCACGGATGCCACCCCCTCTCCCTCTCAGCCCTGAAGAAAGGACAGAACACTGCTCCCCTGAAGGCCTGGACAGTGTCCCTTGCCCAGGAAAGGGACAGTACCCAGGATGGCTGGCAGTGATAAAGCAGCCTGGAGGGTCTGCTGTCTGGCTGAACTGTCCTCCCGCTGCCCTCTGTTCCTTGCTGTAAAAGGTTCTTCCAGCCCTGGACATAGGCAGAGGGTGATCTGAGGCAGAACAGGCCTCCCTCCCCTGGCAGCCAGCCGGCAGGAAGACTTTTTCACCAACATAAAAGGTCTCATTTGTCAGCACAAGCAAAGAGAGACCCCAGTGTGTGGGCTAGAACAGCCAGTAACAAACACTGAGAGGTGGGATGGGCCGTACAGCAGCTTGTGCACCATGGCCTCAGTTTCCCCACCTGTCAGAGGGTTGTTCTGAACCTCAGATGCTTTAATATACACAGCAAGGATGTCAGAAAGCTGGGACAGTTCCCTTCCCACCCCACCCCCAAACATCTGTGACTTGCCCTGCCAACCGCAGAAAGCTCTGCCTCCCAGGAATTTCCCTGAATCTTCTAGAATGCAGCTCAGCCTGCAAGTCTACAGGAAGCAAGATGTCCACTCCTTTCTGGGTGAAGCGCCCTGTAAGTGGCTCATCCCAGGGAAAAAAGGATCTAAGTGAACAGGCTCTCATGCCATGAGGGACTCAGAGGAGGGCTGGAGCGTCCCAGTGGATTCCTGAGCTCAGCCAAACACAGATCTGCTTAGCCCATGACAACAGTGGTTCTCAACCTTTCTAATGCCATGACCCCACAATACAGTTCCTCATGTTGCGGTGACCCCAAACCAAAAAATAATTTTGGTGGCTACTTCAAAACTGTAATTTTGGGGGCCAGGCATGGTGGTGGATGCCTGTAATCCCAGCACTCAGGAGGCTGAGGCAGGAAGATCAGTGCGAGTTTGAGACTAGCCTGGCTGGCCAGTGAGCTCAAGGCCAGCCAGAACTGCATAGTGAGACCCTGTCTCCAAAAGACAAACAAACAAACAAAAAAACCAAAAACTTGTAATTTTACTACAGTTATGATTCTGAATGTAAATACCTGATATGCATTATGTATTCTCATTGCTACAAATCAAACATAATCTAAACATAGTGATTAATCACAAAAACAATATTTAATTATATGTTGAGGAATATTTATTACTAATTCCAATAAATAATATTTCTCCATGGCATAGCATGAGTTTAAAAAGCCATCGGAAATATGTATTTTCCAATGGCTTTAGGTGACCCCTGTGTTTTGGTTGTTTGACCCCCGCTGGAGTTGCGACCCAAGGTCTCCCCCGGCTTCCAACCATCAAAACAGAGCCAGAAGTCCAGAACTGAGTGCCCCACCCCAGCTAGTTATAATTTTATCTACCAATGAGCTGCAAAAGATCGCTTTGAAACAGTACCTCCTAGTCACAGTTCTTTTCTTTTTGGATTCTGAGATCTAGCTGATGAAAGCTGCTAACGACCCCCAAAAACTGCAGAGGTGGACCATTTGGCAAAAAGATCTCAGGTTCTTAGTGGACCCTGTTGGTCTTGATTTGAATTATTATTACAAGCTGAAAATTTCCCAGTGATTTCATAATGCTCCTGAGAGCTGGGATCCCTCATTGTTCGGACTTCCAGAATTCTAAAAGCAGTATTCCAAGGGATCCTTACAGGCAGAGACCGCTTCTAGAAACACACATAAGAAATGAACCTTGGCTACATCTACAGGAGTTTTTATTCTTTTTTTGGTGCCGAAGACCAAACCCAGGGCTTTCAGCTTGCTAGGCAAGCATTCTACCGCTGAGCCAAATCCCCAGCCCCACCTAGCTACATCTCAAATGAGGAGCTAGGACCCCTTTTGTGGGCTATCCTTTATACTGTCTGCCTTATTTATTTATTTATTTTTTACTATGGTACTGAGGATACATCTTAGAACCCTGTTTGATTTTTTTTTCTTTTTTGATATATGTATACATCACTTTTTTTTTTTTTTTTTTTAAGTTAATGATTTATTTGTTTTTATGGCCGGCTCAGCCTGACCTGACGGCAGGGCTGGAGCAGCATGTGGTGCCGGGGATCGAACCGCAGTCCCTCCAGCCGCCTGAGCTTTCCGAAGCAGGCGCTTTAGACCACTGAGTCATCCTGCCGGGCCCCTGTATACATCACTTTTATAACTCAGCCAAAAGAACTTGTGGGAAACGACCTGCTGAGGCCCCCCTTCTGTACCTCTCAGATAGAATCTTTTTTTTCCCCAATAAATATCATCTATGCTCAACCTCAAAAGGAAAAAAAAAAGAACTCATAATATATTTATTTAATTTTTTCATTTCATTAGAGATAAAAAACTGCACTAGAACCAACTTATGCATAATCATCCTCTTCTTCATCTTGCTCCTCCTCATCCTCATCTTCCTCATTCCTCTCCCACCTCTTCCTTCTTTGTCTTGCTCTTTTCCACCTCGGTCACCCCCTTTTTTTGCTGCATCAGGCTTTCCTTCAGCCTGGCAGGCGGCGACGTCCTTTTCATACTTTTCCTTCAGCCTAGCAGGCTTCTTGTTTTGCTGCTTGTCTTCTGCTGCAGTATTATTCCACATTTCTCCAAGTTTCTTTGCGACGTCACCAATGGAGAGGCCAGGATGTTCTCCTTTGATTTTTGGGCGACATTCGGAACAGTACAAGAAGAAGGCCGAAGGAGGCCTCCGGGGCGCAGTGGGATCCTTGAACGTCTTTTTTGTTTCTCCTTTAGGAGGAATGTAAGTTTTCATTTCTCTTTCATAATGAGCCTGTCTGCTTTTGCTATGTCTTCAGATGTTCCTTTTTCTTTTTTTTTTTTTTTTGAGACAGGGTCTCATTATGCAGTTGAGGCTGGCCTTGAGCTCACTTTTGTAGCCCAGGCTGGTCTCGAACTCACACTGATCCTCCTGCCTCAGCCTCCCGAGTGCTGGGATTACAGGCGTGCGCCACCACGCCCGGCTTGTTCCTTTTTCTTTAGTGGACATGGTCTTCCACCTCTCTGAGCACTTCTTAGAAAACTCTGAGAAGTTAACGGAAGCATCGGGGTGCTTCTTCTTGTGCTCCTCTTGGCAAGTTTGCACAAAGAATGCTTATGATGACATCACGCCTCTCGGCTTCTTAGGATCTCCTTTGCCCATGTTTATTTTTTAAAAAAACTTTATTTCTTTATGTTATGGCCGGCTCAGCCTGCCCTGGGGGTGGGGCTGGCACAACATGTGGTGCGGGGGATTGATCCGCAGTTCCTGCGCACTTGCCTAAGCAGGCACTTTAGACCGCTGAGCTCTCTCACCAGCCCTGTCCTTGTTTATTTGTTTTCCTCACTGAGATACAGAGTTGCCCAGTGCCTGTCTGGCTGTCACTTGCCCTGGTGCTGTCTCTATGGAACTCAATGTCGTACAATGGCTAAGTTTTTAATCATTTATGTATTTACTACGGGATCTCACTATGCAGCTTGGACTCATAGTGATTCTCCTGTCTCACACTCCCCAGTACTGGGATTACAGGCATGCACCACCCCACCCAGTTTTGGTGGCCAGCTCAGCATGCCCAGGAACCTGGGGCTAGCATGCCATGTGGTACCCAGATCCTTGCTCTTGCCAGGCAGATGCTTAGATTGCTGAGCCATTTCCCCAGCCCCCTAAAGTGCGATTTAAATTGGAAACTATACACACTGTTACTCGCCTACCTGTACCAGGGGAAGGGAGAGGTTGCCCACGGGAGGCTGAGGGCTTCCCGCCCTGCACGGCTAAACTCACATCAGCTGGGCAAAGGCAAAAACAAATCCAGGGAAATTACAGATTGCTCTGCTGGGCTGTCTCCGCCTGTCCCATACAGGCGAGGAAAGGGACAACAACATTTCACTAGGTCAACTGCCAAACCTCCTACGTTTGACCACTTTATGCAAACACACTCACTTACAAGATGCACTTACCTACAAAGCCAGTGTTTCATTTGTCCGTGTTTGCACCTGCGCGTGAATGTGTAGAGCGGTTTAGTCACACTCATCATAATCTAGAAACAGCCCCAACACAGGGTGGAGGAAGAAATGGACTGTGGCCCACACATACAGGGGGATGAGCACAAAATAGGGGGGACCTCCGGCGCATTAGGGTGAGCTGGGACAGCCAGTCTCGTGGGGTTCATGTGTGATTGGCCTATGTGACAGCCTGCCAAAGGCAAAAACTACTACGGAACAGGAAAACATGTGAGGCAGCTGGAGCAGGGGCTGCCTGCGCAAGGCCAGTGGAACAAGATTTGGGAGGGCGGAGAAGGGACTTTTTGATATCCTGACCATGGGGCTGTACAGGACCACATGTTTGCCTAAACTCTCAGCACTGTTCGTGTAGTTTACTGCTTGTAAATTAAAGGCAGTGTGTGTGTGTGTGTGTGTGTGTGTGGTGCTGGGAGGGCCTAGACTTCTCATGTGCTATGTACACAAACATAATTGAATATTTGGGGCTGGGGAGATAACTCAGTAGAAGGAGCACTTGCCCAGCAAGCGCAAGGACCCGAGTTCAATCCCCAGTTCTATGAAATAAATAAATAAATAAATAAATAAATAAACAAACAAATAAATAAATTGAATATTCTCCAGCATTCCCATTCTTACTTTTATTTTATTTTTTTCTTGTTTCATGTTTATGAGGGCAGGGCTGGCACAACATGTGGTGCTGGGTATCAAATCACTGTCCCTGCAGCTGCCCAAGGTTTCCTAAGCAGGCGCTTTAGACCACTGAGCCATCCTGCCGGGCCCTGCCTCTTCCTTTTTAACAACATTTTCACTTTTGCCTCTGAAGGGTGGCATGGCTTTATGCCGCACTTCCGGGAAGACCATGAGGTTATGCGTTCTCTGTTTCTCTTTTCTTTTCTCCTGTGCCTCCTGGACAACAGCGTTTCCTCCTTTTCCTATATCTGGACCAAGCCACCCAGAATTTCCCGACTGACCTGAAAAGCTCCCATATTTTTTTTGTCTACTGCATTGCACCAATTTGTCATGGGATGGAGCAAAGTCTTGTAATTTAAGGGGCCTCATCTAGCGGTCATTTTCCATAATCTCCTCTATAATTTTATCTTGCAGCATCATGCTTCCAAGAAGACATTGACCCCTCTGAAGGCCATCTATAAACCACACACCAGGGCTCTTCGAAAGCTCTTAAGGTCAACACGTCCAAAGGATGACAAAGAATTCTCATGGACCAGAAGGGGACAAGGCCACAGTGACAACTTTGGAGCGTAGTACAGCACCCCTGAAATCTCTGCACTCAGGGAGCCGAGATAGGAGAATTACTGTGAGTTGGAGGCCAGACTAGGCTACAGAGTGAGTTCAAGGCTAGCTTGATTCCATCTCAAAAAAAAAAAAAAAAAAAAAAAAAAAAAAAAAAAAGTGGAGGAGGAGCAGAAAGAAGAGTCAGAGGGGCATAAGACAGGATAGGAGAATGCAGTGTAGTATCTTCAGTCAGATCTGGGCACAGAAGCACAAAAAGGAAAACGCTGCTGGCATCTATGTACAGCCCATAGCTTAGTCAGTGGCCCTATTAATTCCTCAGTGTTCACAAGTGCGATCGGCTCCCGTAGCTACCAGGTCAGTGTCTGAGGATTTGCCCAACCTCACAAAATACTCAGACAGCTTACTGTGTGTGTGCCAAACACATATAAACCTTCTTGTTACTATTCCCTAAACAGTACGGAGTAACAGCTATTCCGGGTTTCTGTGGTCTTTGGTAGTATACACAGTGAGGAGATGGTACCAAGTACCCAAGGGGTTGGGCACAGATTGCTGTCCCTAGAAACTTGGGCATCACTGGAGTTTGACATCCAAGGTGTGCTGGGACCCAGGCCCCACAGGTACCCATGGGCAACTGCCCACAGTCCCTTGTGATGCAAATTCCATGCACCTTGGGCGAGGAGCTTATGGAAACTTTCCCTCCTATCGCTGCAACTTCTCTATAAACCTAAAGTCATTCCAAAATAAATAAGGAGCCTTGGCTAGGAATGTTGCCGGAGCCATAGCTGGTTTCTAATTTTGTTGTTACTATTTCAAAAAATAAAACTGTTGAAACCAACTCCTTACATGACCATGGGTTGTTTCCTTGAGATAAGTCCTGGTTTTGAAGCTATTGAGTTGGAGATGTTCGTTTGTTGTTTGTTTTTAAGCTCCTGGATAGCCTAGGCTGTAGAAGCAGATGGAAGAGGAAGAAGCCGTTGGCGGTCCCAGGGATGGGCAGGAGAGGGGGTGGGGAGGGGGAGGACAGTGGTCCTTGTGGACACCAACCATGGTTGCTGGAGGGGCCGCAGTGGCTGCCCTGGAAGAAGAACCAGAGCTGTGCTCCATAGAGCCAGGCCTGGGGCTTGGGAAGCTAAACCTCAGCTTGGCTCCAAGGGCAGCAGGAAGCAGCTGAGACTTTAGCCCAGGGTTTGACAGGGTTATTGCTTTATCTTATTTGCTTCCATCCCTGAGAGCAGAGGCCTCTCTCGGTCCAGGGAGGTGTAAGTTCTATGCGTTCCAGGGCCACATCTCCCCAGGCACCAGGCACCCCAAAGCCTAGAAGATCCCCAGTGTAGGAAGAGCTCCTGAGTGCTGCCGAACGGGCAGCTGCGTCTTATTTCCAATGTGACTCTCCCACCCCCAATTTCCTATTATAATAAAACACAATGCTTAGTATGCCGTCTTACTATGTTTACAGAGCAGCCCGGTAAACTACGTAGTGTGCTCATAGTGTAACCATGCCCCTGCCCACCACAGGATTCTTTTTTTTTTTTGTGGGACTGGGGTTCAAACTCACAACCTTGCACTTGCCAGGCAGGCACTTGTGCCATGGAGCTATCTCCCCAGCGCCCACCGCAGGATTCTGATGATTTCACAAAACTGAAACTCTTTTCTTTAAACACTCTCCTCCTTGGGCCTCCGCTGGCCCCAGGTCCTGCCACCACATTCTGCTTCAGGCCTCGGGTTCCTTACAGACGCGCAATCACACCCTGTCTCTTCCTTTGTAACTGCCTTATTTCACCTTGTTTCCCACTGCATAGTGTAGACTGGTCTTGAACTGGCAGCAGCCCTCCTGCCTTGGCCTCCTGAGTGCTGGGAGTACAGTGGTGTGCCGCCATACCCAGCATTTCTTTCCTTGTTAAGGCTAAGCAATATTCCATGGTTGTAGACTTAGGTTATCTCTTGGTCCATCCATGGATACTTGGCTCGCTTCCACATCTTAGCTGTCCTGAACATGACCATTGATGGTGTATGAATACTTCCTTAAATTTCTTTTTTCGCTATACTTTTGAATCTATACCCAAAAGCGAAACAGCAGGATCACATGGCAACTCTATTTTAATTTTTTGAGGAACTGCTACACCCAAAATAGCTTTTGGGAAGAAATTACGTAAAAGATATACCCAGCTCCTTCCCTTCCCTTCCCTCCCTTCCCCTTCGTTCCCCTCCCCTCCTCTCCCCCTCCCTCCCCTCCCCTCCCCTTCCCTTCTTTTACCTTCTCTTCCTCTCCTGTTCCTTCCCCTTCTCACCTGAGCCCCTGTGAATGACTCTCTCCGACTTCCGGCCCTTGCACAGGTTGAGGCTTCACCAGGAGACCCCGATGCTGCTGCTGCTGCAGATGGCAGCTGAGGTGCCACTCCTCCCCTGACTCTGAGTTGGGGATAAACCTCCCCACTGGCCTCCCTGTGGAACACCTGCCAGAGTGATGTTTAGGCTCATTCATCGCGGCTGTCCCCCAGATGGTGGGCTCCCCACTTCCCCTGGGAAAGGGAGCAGGAGCCCGTGATGTGGTGCAGCCTGGCCTTGGATTCACTTAGGTAGCTCAGGGTGGTCAGGGACTCACAACGATCCTCCTGCCTCAGCCTCTCTGTGTGCTGGGATTGCAGGTGTGTACCACCATGCCCAGCAAGAGCTCCTTTCTCTGTTCACTGTGGCCCCAAAGGCTGGTACTCGTCTAACAGGACACTTGTTGAAAGAGACAGCAGCAGTGCTAGAGCCAGAGACTTCCCCAGACATAGGAGAATGTGCGTCTATCACTGTTCGAAAACAATAATTACCCAGGGCAGCCCTGACGTGCAATTACTGCTCTCTGAACTGCAGTTAATAAGGCAGTAATGCCTCAGGTCCAGCTTGAAAACTCGAGTGAGAAAAGTAAGTTTGCTTTTCTTTTTCTTTTTTTTTTTTTTAAATGTCAAAATAATTATAATAATAATGTCACTCCCACCAAATATCAACAAATAGTGCCCACACCCAGAACCTGCAGGAGGCTCTTGGGTGGGGATGCAGAAATGCATAAAATGTCGACTCCCAACCTCTCCTCCTTTTTTTCTCCAGAGCACATACGAGAAAGAAGCCAAAGCCAAACAAACAAACAAACAAACAAACAAACAAAACAAAACAAACAAACAAACAAAAAAACCTCACTAAGTGAGGTTGGGGATGCAGCTCAGGGGCAAACAGAAAGCATGCTTTGGTAAATGTGAAACCTCAGTTTAATCCCTAGTACAAAAAGGGGTTGGGAGGGGTGAAGAAAAACCAAAAGAAAAATTTCACCAAGACTTAGGACCACCTGTCTCTACCTGCTGAACAAAGGACATAGCAGAACCTTCTGGAAACATCCGGAACTGTGTATCATGTGATCTTCCCAAGAACCTCACTCACCATGGATCAACCAAGATTTGCTGGGGGACTGAGGCTCTGTCACCTCAGGCTGGGAGAGTGGCATGGATAGCTCCTGTTATTAAAGCTTGGGGGACCCTAACAGGAAAGGTCAAGAAGAAAGGTTGACAGGGCCATGGTGGTGCATGTCTGTAATCCCAGCACTTGGGGAAGCTGAGGCAGGAGGATTGCTTCAAGTTTGATACCAGGCTCAGCTACAAAGTAAGCTCAAGACGAGGCTGAGACACATAGCAAGACCCTGTCTCAAAAAACTAACTAACTAACTAAATAAATAAATAAACAAATAATAAAAGCCAAGAGCAAGGTCACCAAACCCATGCTGAGTTTTAAATTCTGGTGTCGAGGGCTGGGGAGATAGCTCAGTGACATGAGTGCCTGCCTGGCAAGCATAATGTCCTTCAATTCCTAGTACACACACACACACACACACACACACACACACGCACGCACACACACAAAAAAAATCTGGTGTTGAACGAAGTAAACTTTGGTTTTGTGCACCTAAGTGCTATAAAGCGGGGAATGGGCAATGGTGACTACTGGCTTTAGGACAGACATTATGGGCTTTAGGGTAAACATTAATTCCTAGGCATACAGCTGGGTGTGTGGGGGGAGCACCCTGGGGACACAGGCCACACTGAAGCTGAGGCCACGGCTGGGGCTTTCTGTCCTTTTTTTGTTCCTCTTTTATATGAGGCCTGAGTGTTCACATGCCCAGAGCCAAGACCCTGGCCTCAGTTCTTTTGGCCTCAATTTCTTCTTCTTAGAATTGAGGCGCTAGCTTAATAGCCATTCTGGAATTTCCTGATTTTTCTTTCTAAAGTCTCAGATTTTTAAAGAAGGAATCTTCCTGGGCACCCCAACATCTGCAACATTTGCAAACACAGCTTTGTGCCTGCCGGCCTAGCTTCTCACCCCACAAATCTCACCCAGAGCAGCTCCTGGGACCCATCCAAGGAATCCAAGTTCCCAGAATCGTGGTACAAAACCCAATGGACCGGAGCAGGCCCTTACCACCTGGTGAGCAGCGGTGGCTGGTGACTCCCATAAAGATAACCAGAAGGTCTCCTAGGAATCCATCTTATGGCAGGAAATGTGCATTATTTTCTAGTCTACTTTCCTCTATTTCATGTTTTTAAAAGACAGTGGAAAAACTACTTAACTGACCATAAAACTCACGCATAAATTGTTTCCTGTCACTTGTGACATTAGCTAAGAAAGTATCTAAGGTTGCCTGTAGGACTTCTAGCAGTAATGTTGATGTCGGGCCCGAGCAAAGCCGTGATCTTGTTAACAGGACGAGGCCCTACGCCAGCAGAGCCTGCCCCGAAGGTGAGGTGACCTCGCTGCATTGCCTGCTGGGAAACCGATTCCCTTACGTCTCTGTCATTAAAACACCTGCTTCCCCAGAGCCAGCGCACAGGTGAAGAAGCCAACATCCATGTTCCTGGGGACCTCCTCTGGCTACCCCAATGCCTACTCCCAGGAAGATTTGGAACAAAGATTGATAATGGTGGAGTCAGAGCACTGGTTGAATTAAAATACAGAGAAACAGGTCCAGAGAAAGCAGGCCTCCTCCCCTCCTCTGGGGGCTCTTTGGGTCACTTCCATGCCATCTGGATGGCTGGCTTTTTTTTTACTTTTAAGAACCTTGGTGAGAACTGGTCTGCGCTTTAGATTTTGTAAATATAGCCTTTGCCCAAACACACCCAAGGGTGCAGAGACAGCTCCCCTCAGTGTCCCACGGTGGTGGATGCTAAGTTTCTTATGCATTTGGCAGAGGCCTACAGAGTGCCAGCCAAGGCAGTGGCCTGGCTGGACTGGCCTTAAAAGCTGTCCCCTGAGTCCTTGCTAGCACCAGATGGAAGAGGCAGCTGAGACTGGCGCCTAAAAACTTTTTCCCATGGGATTGTCTACCGTGGGATGGGGAACTGAAAAACTAGGAGGCAAAACAGCTGAGTGGACAGGCAAACAAACACCCAGACTCGGAGGCCGGCGTGCTAGCGGCCGCATCTGTGATGCTTTCCTCCTGCACAGTGAACCTGGACTCTGGGACCTGCGGAAGAAAATGCTCCCAGCAGATCCGATCAGGGGCCCGTTACAAAGCTGGATCAGAACCTGCACTCCAGACAGGACCCAGCAGCGTCAGGACCTCTTGATGTGTGCGCACCCTGTGTCTCACAGGACCCCCCCCCCCTCGGCCTTTACTCTTTCTAGATAGTGTCACTGTGGATGCCCAGAAAACACCTCCAGGTGCGGACAGGAGAGAGAAAGGAGTTCTTGGAGAGGCAGAGTGCTCTGCTTTGGTTTGCGTTAGTTTTTCCACCCTCAAAAACATCTAAGACACAACTGAGAATCTTGGTAGCTGGCTCTGGCTCTGCTGTGAGGCAAGCCCTTCTTTCCCTTCCCTGGGTCTCAGTTTCTCCATTTGTATGATGAGCGCACTGGACCCTCTGATGCTAAGGTCTATGTTGGCTCTGATGGTCTAGGATCTGAAACAGCCAGCATTCAGGTCTGAAGGCTGCTGTAGGAGACAGATCTAGGGCATGGGAAAACAAGGAGTTGTCTGGCGGCTCAGTAAACAGCACTGGATGGAAGGCTCAGGCCAGCCCAGAGGTCCTGAGATGTGGGTGGAGCCCCGAGAGGGAAGCTGAGGCGTGAGCAGAGGCAGGCAGGGAGCAAAGCAGAGCTTAGGAGGCCCCACAGACCCTGGAGCAGCTCCGGGCCTTGTCTGAGGCTGCATGGGAAGGGCAGCCCAGCCTGAGCAGGGAAAAATACACAAGAGGCCTTCTTGTCCCGGGAGCGAGAAGTTGCGGGAAGGGTGGCTGAAGCGCCAGGGGCTCCTCCATCCGGGGATCGGGAGAAACGACCCTGCCAGGCTCAGCCACCTGTCACGGCCGGGGAGGAGCAGGTGCTTATAAAGCCCCCACAAAAGACTGATATATTCTGAAACCACCAAGACTGGGACCTATAGCACATCTTCAATCTGACTATGGCCAGGCCTCCAGGGATTATGAGAAAGAGCCCCAGGAAGGAGTCAGGAGGGCTGGGTGGGGTTCAGTCCCATTTCTGCCTCTAATGGCTGAATGTCACTGGGTAAATGTCTTACCTCTGCAGCATTACACTGGTCAAATGATAACAGTGAATTTGGTGGCCCAATAGGTCTCCTCTCCGGGACATTCTAGGGCCCTCTTGTCCTTCATCCCCAACCAAAGGGAGATACAACATGGAGAGGATGCTCCCGAAGCTGCTGGCGGCAAGAAGGACTCTGCTCAGCTCCAGGGCAAAAAAGCCAATGGGCACCAGCAGTACACCTTCCACAAGCTGTTCACAGTCACTGGGGCTGCTGGGATTGTCCCGACCTCTTGGTCCCGCCTTCATTTGGAACCAGGGTAAGGGAAGCCAAGCTCCCAAGCTCCTGCAGTTCCACTTCCTCCCTTCCAAGAGTTCTGCCCTCAACGCTCAGCACGTTGCCTGCAACCGGAAGGAAGAGCATTCACAGGACTGTGACCCAGTAGAGCAGGAGCCCTCCGGGAGGCCACTGTTGGGGACAAACATCAGCAGGAGACAGGCTGCCTTCAGCTTTGCCACCTCTCCTAGAGATCGAGAAAAGCCCAGAAGGGTAACATCTGGGGCTGAGAGCCACCGAGCGGTAGCTGGAAGGGCTACCGGCCTGCCATTGCCCCAGGTGAGGCAATCAGAGAGGCCTGGTGCTGAGGGCCCCATGCGGAGTCCACAAAACTCACCCTTGACCAGTGGTCATGTGGGAAAGCCACGTGCTAATCTCTGCCCCAAGGGGCCTGCCAACATCCTGCAGCCTTCTCTTTCCATCAGTCTTTCCCAAGATCCTTCCAGGTAGAGAATTATATTCTAGCTATTATTATTATTATTATTATTATTATTGTAATCGGATGGGATCCAGGACCATATACATGCTAAGAAAATGCTCTAGTGCTAAGCTACACTCTGCCCCCAGCCAGAACTACCTTCTTAAACTGCAATGGAATCAAACGGCTCCCCACTTAAAGGACTCCATTAGGACCTGCTCTGCTGTTCCCCAGGGCAGTCTGCCCACAGAAAAGGACCAGGAGACAGGTCGCAGGTCAGCCCCTGCCTATGCAGCTCCCCGACCCCAAGGGCCCCTTCGCTTTCCCCACCCACCCACGAACCCACCATCCGCAGCAGTAGCATCTCCCTGCCTGATAAGTCCCACACTTTCCCATCTCCAAGCCCTGGCTTGGGCTGTCGCATCTGCAAGTAAGCTAGGAAGATATTTGGAGAAGGTTGGGTCCTGCTGGCTCTGTCTGCTTGTACAAAGAGTCTCTGTGGAAGCTGTTCACGTGCTAAGGGGTGATGGTATTTGAATGGGAGACACTGTCTTCCAAGTTACCAGCTCCAACAGAAGGCAAAGTTAGTCTTCACGCATGCACGTTGCACGCTGCTGCTTCTACGTATCCTGGGACGGGGAGCACTCACCCTCGCAACACCCCGGCCCCGCCCACCTCAGCCCCTCCCACCCTGCTCAGCCCGAGCTGGGCTTCCCAGAACCCTGATCACCCCACTGCCCGGAAGGACCTAGCCCAGGGCTACTGAGCCATCACAGTTGCAACCCACCGCTGCTAAGGTGCCCGCAGAGCTCCCGAGATGTCTGGCTCAAATTTTCTTTTGAAAATGACCGCGCACTGATCATCAGATGTGGGCACAAGACCTGCACCTCGCGTCCTTGAGCAGGCTGGAGGCCTCATTGGGATTCTGCGCGCGAGGCACGCTACATCGCTATCACCCCCATTGTACAGACGTAGAAACAGAGGCTCTGGGAAGACTCCCGAGTTTCACTTCTCTTTGCTCACGCCCGATTTTTCTCGCCTCTGCGTCTCTACACTCACACATAAATTCCAAAAAAAAAAAAAAAAAAAAGCCAGAAAAGAATAAGGGGCAGGGCAGGAGCGGACTGCACCCGGTGCTTCCCGCGACCCAGATTCTGTTCCACAGCACCGGCGGCAGGTGCCGCCTGCAGACCCTGGGTGAGAGCACACGGGACGGACAGCACCGATCCCTTCCGACAGGGGGCCTCCGAGGCCGCTGCCTTCCCAGCAAGAGGCGGGGGTCCCGGAACCGAGGGCTGAGGCAGGGGTGGGTGCCAGACCCCGACCCCTGCCGTGGTGGCAGCCTCCCGGCAGGACGCTTTCAACGCTTGAACAACTGGCAGCCCCTGAGACCTCTTCGGCCCCATGACTCACACGCGCTCCACTCGGCGCGGTGGTACGGACTCACCCGGGTGGCAGCGGGTCCGGCTAGGTTTCAGCCTGGCGGCCCGGGGCTAGGGGTTCCGCGACACCCCTACCCCGGGCTGCCTCCTCAGGAACGCCACGAGCGCGGGCTGCGGGCTCTGGGGAGCTTCGCTTGAGAGAGCGCAGCGGCGCGGAGAGGGCGCGCAGTTGGCTCGGAGACCGGGATGGGGACGTAGGAAGCTCAGCCTTCGAGCTCGGGCGCAGGGAGGAGGGACAGAGAGACGGGGTGGCGCCCACACGGGGCGGACTCCAGCGGGAGAGGCGCCGCCCCCCAGCCCAGGACCCTGCGGGAGCCCTCGCGCCACCCCTGGCCGAGCAAGGCGCCCTGGCTGCGGAGCGCGGGCCGTGTCGTCTCTCCGGGGCTGGCAGTGCACCCGCTGCGACCCAGGACTTCTCATTTCTGGGGTGTAGGTACGGGAGGGAGGTCCTGGCACTTACGGGTTTAAGTAGAGCTGGAGACCCCTCACCCCACTGAGGCCGAAATCACCTGCAGAAGCCCGGCCCACTGCATCTCCGCTTGCCTAAAAACTCTCTTCTGTCTTTCCCGGGGAGGCCATCGCCTCTCCGTCCCCGCTTGTGCCGGGTTCGGTGTGCTAGGGCCCGCCCGCTCCGCTTAGACCTGGAGGTGAGCGATGGCCAGGAGCAAAGGAGGAAGCAAGTTGTTACAAAGCGAGCCAGCTCACGCGCCCGGCAGGGCTCCCCACCCCCTCTCCAGGTCACTGGGTCGCTCTCGGCCCTGCGCGCCCGAGCCGCAGGCTGGGTGGAGCGGGTTCCGTGTTCCTGCAGCGCCGGGGATTCTCCCGGCTGGAGGCGCATTCCCAGTTTTTGGAGAACTTTACCGGCAACTTACTCAGTGGCCCCCCATGTGCCTGGAGTCCCGGTGCCTTGGTTCCAGAAGCATGAAACCGGTCCCCGCGCTGACTGACGTCTCTCACCTGCGCCTCCGGAGGTCTCTCTCTGGAAGTTTGTCCTGGAACAGCGTGGCCTGGAGCCAGAACTAGAAGGCTGGTCTCAAGCCACCCCGGCAAAAAACGTGAGTTCTAAGCGCCCCCTCACAAACTGAGTTTGTTTCGAGTTACAAGAAAGATCAGGCAGGGAGGGGCACCTTCTTGGGTGAGCATCCAACTCTATGCTCAACCCCGAAAGAAGCCAAAGGTCAGCCCTGGGGTGTCCCAGAAGCCAGCTAAGGGCAAAGGCACCTCCTGCTGGAAATCTACTGTCTCCAGAAGAACTTAGCCTAATGGTGATCAGGTTCATTGCCAATTGATGGATTCTCAACGTGTGCACGAATCCACGGAGACACAGGCGTCCACATGTGTCCACCTAACATGTGGGTAGGTAGTTTTTCCATTGTTGTTTCTTTAACTTGAAGAGCAGAAGTTCAACAGGACACTGCTGGCCATTGAACAGCAAACTGGGAACTCATTTTCTAATTTGGAGGTAAAAAGCCTCCCGGACGGTGACAATAGTAAGTTCTATTTCCAACACTGTTACTCTGAACCAGATCCACGTGACCACTACTCCCCTACAGCATTCTCGTTCAATCCTCATAACAACCCCAGAAGTGGTTATTGGTTATGCCCACTTTCCAGAGGGGAAAGCTGAGGCTTATGATGGTGACATGATTTGCTCAGTGTCACACTGCCAGAAAGCATTTGGATCTAGACCCAAGCTGGCCACTCTAGAGCATGCATTCCACCTGCCATAAAATAATTCCTCCTAGGCTCCTGCTGACTGCCTTCCAGGGTAGGCAGTCCCCATGCCTGCAAGTACTTAATATCTGTTGCGTGAATAAAAGCGCCAAAAGATTATGCATTATTTACAAGAATGAAGGGAACCCTTTGTGTTGGCAGCTGGCATGTGGCACTCCTCTTTCACAGCTGTGCGTACCCAAAGCTCAGACAATGAATTTGGGGCCTTTCCCAGGCTCTAAAGTAGGGAAGAGAGGCAGTCACGTAGCCCTCAGATAAGATCAAAAGCCTGGTTTTCCTTTCACTCTGTGAGACCCCCTTGGGAAAGGTCCAGGCCTGGCAGGACCATGTCAGCGGCTGCTGCAGCACCCAACCTGGAAGCCAAGAGCATTGGTAATTTTCCATGCTGGGATTCAACCCCAGACCCACGCCAGGCTGCCACAAAGCCGACAGTGCAGGTCCTGGCTATCTCAGAAAATCATCTGCCAGTGTTCCTTAAGCGGGCTTGCCCTGGCTAATCTTGGCAGAGGTGGGAGCAGTTTACAGCTGGGACTGAGCTGCAGGCAAGTCTGAGAAGCTAGCAAAAGCCACACTGGCCTCCTACCGTCCTCCCCTGCTGGGCCCTCTACTTTTTATTATCTCTGAATCACCCCAGGTTCTCCATGTCCTATTGAAGAGACTGACTTCAGTTACCTATCGACCAATCCCACTGAAATGTCAGGGGAGAAGGGCCTGAGATTTATCACTGGGCAAAGATCCAAAGAAATGAATTTTGTCTCGGTGACTCTTCTCTTGTTGCTGGGACAAATATCTGATACTCAAAATAAAGGAAGGAAAGGTTTATTTAGCTCACAGTTACTGGGGCTTTCAGTCCATACTTGGCTGGCTCCAAGGCAGAGTGGCACAGGGCAGAGAGCAGCAGATCATGGTGGCAGAAGGCAGCAAAACAGAAAGAGCAGCAAGGAGGAGTAACAACAGTGGCTTCAGAGAGCAAGTCCCTCTCTCCTAGGCCACATTCAGCCTATCTCTCCCAGGCTGGGTGTGGCGCTCACACCCCTAATCCTAGCAGTACTCAGACCTATAATCTGGCCTTGGATCATGAATTAATCACAGAATGTAGAATCAAGCCTCAATGATTGCATGAGGCTTTTTTTTTTTTTTTTTTTCTGTCTTTTTGAGACAGGGTCTCGCTATGCAGTTCAGGCTGGCCTTGAGCTCACTTTTGTACCCCAGGCTGGTCTTGAACTCACACTGATCCTCCTGCCTCATCCTCCCAAGTGCTATGATTATAGGCGTGTGCCACCATGCCTGGCTTGCATGAGGCTTTTTGGGGACAAATACACACAAACCATAACAACTCTGAAATAGTGTTGTTTCTGTCGCACACTGTGTTGTTGTCAGTGGGGAGATGACCATTCCCATGTTCTGATTTCCAGGGTTGGGTGTATTGTGTACATTGTATTGTTTGAGCTTCACAATGGCCCTAGAAAGAAGATCTGATTTTCCCCATTTTCCAGGTGAGGCTGGATGGCTGGCGAGTGAACAGACCAGGATTCGAGTGGGCACCACTGTCAGGCAGTGACAAAGTGCCCTGCCCAAGGGGCAGGGGCAGGCAAAATAGGGGTGCACAGGAGCTGGGCAGACAAGAAAGGGGTGGCACGTCCAGAGGGAGTGAGTCCAGACCACACTTTGCTTTTAGCCTAGGTAGACCCAGCTTTGGCTTCTGATAAGATAAAGAGATCCGTGTTGCTCTCCACCAGTAAGCTCTGTGATAATGTCACTGTAGCCAGAGGAACTCTATCCATCCTGTGGACTCAGGCTAACTGGCGGGCTATCCAGTCTGAAGCTCTCAAGAGGCACCAGGATCCAGCCTGCATCATGGATTTAGACAGAACACAGACTGTGCCAGAGCTATCTTTGGATTCTGGAGCTTCTGCCGTCTGTGAGCTGTGTGACCTTGGGAAGATGTCTTGTCCTCTCTGAGCCTCAGTTTTCCCATCTGGAAAACGGCACCAATGCTAATAATGCCCACTCTACAGGATCTGCTCAAGGATCTGGTGGAGCAGAATGTGACAAAGCGCCCCATCCCTGGGGAATGGTGGCCGAACTTGAAACATGTAGGGCGGTAGCTTGTCTAGTTCTCAACGTGGGCCTGGGAAGAGAGGTTCTGTTCTGGCATGTGCTTGGCTCCACGCTAGCTGAGCAGGTAACCACTGTTAAAAATTTGTTCATATTGCAGTATTGAAATTGAACCCAGGCTCTCACACTGAGTTATAATCCCATCCCCCTCCCTTTTTTTTTTTATTTTGAGGCAGAGTCTCACTAAGTTGCTAAGTTACCCAGGCGGGGCTCAAACTGGGATCCTCCTGCCTGAACCTCCCTGAATGTTGGGGTGATAGGTGCGTACCACCATGCCTAGTCTTAGACATGCAGCATTTATTTATTTATTTATTTATTTGGTACAATGTCTCACTTTGTAGCTCCAGCTCTAGCGGTCTTCCTGTCTCAGCCTCACCAGTGCTGAGATTACAGGTATGCACCACTACACCAGTTTCGGTGGCCGGCACTGTGTATGGTACCGAGGACTGAACCTGGGTCCTTCTGCTTGCCAGCCAGGTGCTTAGACCATTGTGCTATCTCCTCAGCTCTCATAATTTTTATTTTTTTATTTTAAGTACTTAATTTCTTTTTTTAGGTATGTAGTACAGGGTCTATATGGTCTCACTATACCGATCAGACTTGTAGTGGTCCTTCTGTTTTCAGCCTCCCAAGTACTGGGATTATAGGTAGGTGTCACCACGTCCAGGCTCAATCACCACCTCAGTGTGCCCTGGGGGTGGGGCTGGCAGGGCACGCCTGAGATCCTGAGATTCGAACCTTCGTCCCTGTGCTTGCCTGAGCAGGGGCTTAGTCTTCTGAGCTATCTCACTGGCTTTTTTTTTTTTTTTTTGTCTTTTTGAGACAAGGTCTCACTATATAGTTCAGGCTGGCTTTGAGCTCACTTTGCAGCCCACAAAGACCTTGAACTTATAGCAACTCTCTTGCCTCAGCCTCCAGAGTGCTGGGATTAGAGGTCTATATCACCATGTCCTGCAATTTTTATTAAAGCATACATTTTTCATTATGATTTTTCTTCTCTGTTCACTACCTTTCTTACCTTTCCTCTATGTCACGAGATGTATTATTAACCAAGAAAACAAAGAGATTAAACACGACGCTACTTAAATGATTATTTATTTTGCGGGACTGGGGTTTGAATTCACAGTCTTGCACTTGCCAGGCAGGCACTTGTGTCGCAGAGCTATCTCCTCAGCCCCTTAAATGATTTTTTTTAAAAAAAGATATAGACTGTGTGAATTTGACTGTGCATACAACGCATATATAGCCAGGTCTGATAGTGTCTACACTGAGAAACTGACTGGTGTTTACGTACGTGTGTGGGAAACATTTACGTTGTCAGTAAAAATGTGTTTAATTAATTAAATAAAAATTAGTTTGGCCAGGCACCACCTTGCCCTCTCTCGTTGTCTGCCCCTGAGGCCTCCCCTGCCTGTACTCATCTCTGCCACTCGCTGCTCAGTTCCTGCAAGTCCCCGTCCCTTCCCGCTTACTCTGTGCGTGGCCTCGTTGTGGGCTCGGATCCGAACCCAAGAGGAATGGAGCAGAGCGGCCAGGCCATGTGACTATTGTGACGTCAGCGGCAAATCACACATGCGCCCTTGCGTGGTCGGGCCCTGGCTGAACCCCTCACATGACACACCGGCGAGCGGTTTATTATGCGTGGGACTTTCCCAGGTGACTGTTTTGTGCCTAACCCGATCCCGGAAGGCTGTCAGGTGTGTGTGTGTGTGGTAGAGTAATTGTGGTCACATGATCTTTATACAAAGCAAAATGGGTGGTGGGGCCATTCGTTTCAAGGAAACAGTTTTAGTCCCATTTTCTGAAAACTTTTAATTCCAGAACTATGTTCCTGGCTGAGACCTCGGTGCATCGGGCTGGTGGAGACTCTGGAGACAGCCTGGATGGAAGCTTGCGGGTGGTGATAGCCAAGGCCTATGGGTACAGGTCCTTGAGACCCTGGGCCGCAGAGAATCAATGTCCCCCGAGCTGTCCCCAGATTTTCTCTTGTGTCCTGGCCAGTGGCAGCTCCCTTGCCCCCAAGCCTCATAAACATGCCAGCCCACCCACCATTTATCCATTCTGCACACTGCAAACTGGATGGCCCAGACCTGAGTTCTGGCTGCGGCCTCTTTAATAAGGACTTGAGAGGTCTTCGTGACTGGTGGGTTGTACTGACTGCTCACCCCCCTTACTCATCCGCAAGTCTCCTTCCTCGGTGATGAAGCCTTGCCTGCCGTTCCCAGGAAGCTTCCTTGGTATCGCCTTTAGCAGAATGGGTCATGGGCTCCTCCTCCCTGGTGGGGCCCCTGGAGCCTGCTGTAGACAATCAGGATTCACTTGGAGTCCCAGGGAGAGGCATAGATGCCTAACTGTGCTTTCTCTACGATGAGGAAGCCTATCACCCAGGCCGTGGCAGGCTCCAGGAGACCACAGGATGGGGAGGCGCACACAGATCCGGAAGGTGGCTGCAAGGAGGATTCAGGAAGCCACGTGAATGTCGCTGCCTTTCCCTTTGAAGACTGGAGAAGCAGCTGAGATGCCCAGAGGTCATCGGGCTGACCTGACCCCTTGCCAGTTACCAACTTCCTGGAAGTTACCTGTACTGAGTGGGAGGGCCCTGGGACTCCAAAGAATCCCACTCTTAGAGTTGTAAATGA
>PVJA010008942.1:0-40403 GCA_004027025.1 Myocastor coypus | reverse complement strand
ATTTAGTTATCCTCACAACCATGATAGGGAGGTATCAGATCTCCTCCATGTTACAAATGAGTAAACTGAGACCCAATGAGGCTGGGGTACAGCCAGTAGCACTTGACTGTCACTTCTGGGGTCCAGGAGCGTCCACCGATTGCGGAGTCTGTGCTGTGCCTCTGGCCCATCCTGCTGGGTGCGTGTCATGTGGAAGGCCTTGTAGCCCCAACTCTCTGGGAGGTGGAAGCAGGAGGATCATAAGTTCAAGCCCAGTATGGATAATTGAACAATTTAGCAAGACCTTGTCTCAAAATAAAAAATAAAAAGGGGCCAGGGATACAGCTCAATATAAAAAGGCTGGATGTGATATCCAGTACCAGGAACAAAAAGAAAGCTTGGGTTTTGAGTTTGAAAGAGAAAGAAGCCCCAGGCTCTTTAACCACAGAGAGAATGCCCTTGTCAGAAAGGCTAGGGACAAAGCAAGACCCAGGTGCTCTGCGTAGAGGCTCGAAGTGGGGTGCAGAGGAGGGTGGATAGAGGGAGGATATGATTATCTACCTAGGTTGCCTTAGGAACAATAAGGAGTGAAATCTGGAACCAGAGGAGGAAGTATTACGAGTTCTATTGGAAACAACGCAAGGCGAAATCTCCTAATAGGGCTCTACTCCCTAATAGAGATTCCAGTCAGAGCCCAGTGTTCCAATCTTATGTGCCTAAGCAGAGTGTAGGCAGGGGCTGGAATTCAAAACTCTAAAAAAGGAAGGGGCTGGGGAGATAGCTCAGGGGCACAAGTGCCTGCCTGGCAAGTGCAAAGTCCTGAGTTCGATCCCCACTTCTAATAAAGGCAACTGTGTATCTGGTGTTTTCAGCTCTCTCCAGGTCCAGAGGTCAGAAGACAGGATCAAGGCCTAATGGTGTATTCTGGATAGGTGTCCGTCATCTTCCTGGAGGAAAGAGACATTATTTCTTCTCATGCCAACCTTCCTGTCTGTGTTTACTTTTCCATCTCTAAGTTCAGCTTAGTTTCCTGGGCTATTTATTGTTTTGTATTTCTAAGCTTAATTGGCTGCTTGCTAAGCTCTTCCACCTAACCTTATCTTAGGCATTTCTACCTGCCTGCTTATAATATATCCATGCCGCATACTCTCCCTACCCTGTCCATGGCTGGATCACTGGAAGTGGATGCTCCTTTTTCTGACATTGTATGGGAAGGCACACTTAGCAGCAGCCTACCAGGAAGCCTCAGAGCCTGCGCCACTCTGGTCATGTCACCATGGAGGCAGCGTATCATGTTCATGGCCACAGGAAGAAAGATGAAGGCTAAGGACAATGCAGCGGACCCTTTGGGAGGGTAAACACATTCATATTATGTTTACTACACTCCATTGCATAATAGTCACATCACATTGGTCATTATTTTTGATAACCTCTCTGCTCAGTTTATAAACTCGACTTTAACCCTTAGTGGGCATGGTTAGTGAAAACCAGTACCAGTAGTGCTCAGTACTCCCCAGAGCTCCAGGTAGCACCTGGTATCTGGTGTGGTGTACTGGGCAGGGGTGGGGGGGAGGGGAGGGCTGCACACACGGATCCTTGAGGAGGTGAGGTAAGAACTCTTCAAGCGTGTGCACCCTAAAAACAAGTGCTCAGATTGTTGGAGGGCATGAGACTCAGAGCACTCTGCCGTCGGCCACAACTGCAGCTATTGCTCCCGCATTCATCTTCACCCATTCTGCTAGGTATTGGGAACACCTTCCTTCCCCCTATTGCTGGGAATGAGTATAAATTCAGGGGACTCTGCACAGTGCCAGCGGGCCTGTGGGACACTGACCTTCCATTCCCAGGGGCTGCTGATCAGATCAAATCCTTCACTCATGCTAGATTTGGGGCCTGGGATCATTCTCCCATCCTGCTCCTTGCCCGGGTACAGGGAAAAGACAGCTCCCTGAGCCCCACTCTGGGTGGCCGGTCAGCTCCGGTTCTTGCTGCCCCAGGGAAGGCTTTCTTGGGTCCATGGGAGAGAGGTTTTCCTGATTGCTTTGGGCTTTCCCTCATCCCTGTGGCCTGGGAACTTCTTGTATTTTTTCAGTGCTGCAGATTGAATCTAAGGAATGCTGAGCTACTTTCTCAGAGCGATTTTGTGTTGAAAATAGTTTACTAAAATAGTTTGATAAGACTCCTTAAATTGTTGAGATTGACCTTGAACTTGTGACCCTCTTGCCTCAGCCTCTGGAGTAACGGGAATATTTTGGAGCAACAAGAAAAACTAAGAAGGAAGAGCACCGCAGATAATTCCACAACACCTACCACGTATCATGAGGTCCTGCGCTAGGCACTTCACAGGCACTGTGCCAACCTCCAGGGGAACCAGACTCAACACAGTCAGTCACTGTTTGCCCAGTGACACCAGCTATTGGGAGCCCGAGGTGGAACTCGAATCAGCAGCCCACCGTGTTAGGCCCCTGGTTCCCACAAAGGTGTGACTTTATTTCCCGCCACCTCGCCGCGGCCAGAGCCTTCGGTTACCCTGCACACAGCACACAGCGCTGTGCCTGTCCAAAGCCGCGACTGGTGGAGAGCGAGAGGCTATTGGTGGAGCTTTTCTTAAGCCCGCCTTCTCAGCTGGCTGATTGGTCGGAAGACGCAGACAGTATGCCTGTTGTTGACATAAGGTGCAGTATTGTCCTTGGACACACAATGATCGCTCCGGCCGGCCCCGGGGTGCAGACGGCGGCGAGGATCCGCGTCCCGGGAAACAGGGACCGGAATAGGAAGGACAGGAGGAGAGGCTGAGTCACAGCGCTGCGAATCCAGTTCCAGCCAGGGAGACGGATGCTGGCTGTCCGTGTTGCAGTCTGCAGCCCGCCTAGCCGGAAACAGCCGGCTCTGGAGCATCTAAGGGCGGCTCTGGTGCTGCTCGACTCCCGAGGCCCTGCCCCGCTGTGCCCTGGGGGACCTCGCGTGAAGCTGGGTAGACTGGATTTGTGCAGTGAACGGGGTGGGAACTGGGCTGGGCTTACGGTTACAGCTGCACAGAGGAGACGCCCAGCTCGGACTCTGGGTTACCAAGAACGGCTCCTCCTCGCGTGAGCTGTTCTATCTTGGAGCCTCAGGTTGCTTCTCTGGAAAATGCAGTCGGTCTTGTTGGGGATCCAGCTGAAGTGGGGGTAAGGGCTGTGCCCGGTACAGGAAAAGGTGCTCCATAAAACCTCCCCGCGGATGTGGCTCAGTGATAGGGCTTGTTCCTTTCATGCACAAGGTCATCGGATCAACTCCCAGCAGCACAAA
The DNA here is from genome assembly GCA_004027025.1 of Myocastor coypus. Classification (NCBI taxonomy): domain Eukaryota; kingdom Metazoa; phylum Chordata; class Mammalia; order Rodentia; family Myocastoridae; genus Myocastor; species Myocastor coypus. The sequence goes on along the minus strand of PVJA010008942.1, from coordinate 37,133 downwards.
AACGAAACAAAAGAAAAACCACCGCTTGGAACTGGGCTTCTTTGGGCCCTGTAATCCTGTAACACCAGCACTCTGGGAGGCTCAGGTAGGAGAGTCACAAGTTTGAGCCCATCCTGGGCAACTTAATGACTGTCTCAAAATAAGATTTTTTTTTTTTAAAGGATTATAGCTTGGTGCAAAGGTTCAAGCTACAGGACAGCAGAAGCCAGGGCTTACTGTCCTTGGGGAAAAGCTTCCAAATTGAACGATATCGCTCTGGGCCTGACACAGAGGGAGACCGAGCCTCTGCTGGGGCAGGTCCCAGAGGTGACTGCGGGCAGGCCAAGCTCCCTGTGGGTCCCTAGCTTTCTCGCCTGAGCTCCACCCCCATCAGATCCACAGACCCCCTAATGCGAACAGCTTATCCAAAGGATGCAAGCTGTGAGCACTTTTGAAACTTACTCAAGCCGGTCCCTGGTGCCCAGGAGATTGGGAACCGCTGAAGGTCACGCGTCACCCCCTAGAACGTGAAGGTAGACGCTGCGAGAAAATGCTCCATGGAGAGGGATGTGTTGTCTGCCCCCTTGTGGCAAGTAGTGGGGTTGCACAGTGCCCCAGCCCTGGGGCCATGGGCAGTCAAAGGTCCTTCTACGGCCTCTCCAGGCTTGGAAGTACCCAAAGAAAGAGATTTAAAATATTCACATGCTCCCCATTCTCCTCCTATATACTGCAGCGGAAACTCTGACGCCTGAAAATATGCATTTTACTTCTCAAATATGGGTCTTCACACCCTATCACAGCTCTATGGATCTGGGAATTTTTAACAAGCGTTCTTTAGTGACTCTTATGAGCAGCTTTATTACAAGAGAGCTGTGTGACATTTATTTCGTCATAGTGCTAGACACATAATGTCCAGCTTAGAGGAGGATATAATGTAAGTTGGATATAAATCCTACTGCTACCCACTGGGTGACCCTGTCTTCCTATCTCTGTAAAGCAGTGATCTGTGTCCATGCAAGCAGTGGAGTCCTGAGAAGGGGTCACAGGGCATTATGGAAAATCTAGACACATCCTAAAAAGAAACCTGATCTCTCTGATGGACAGGCAGAGACAGCTCATCTCGGTCTGTGTCTTTACTTATACACAGTGAGGGAGGAATGTGTGCTCGGGTCGAAGGCGCCAGGTCTCAGTGTTTTGCTGAGAACGCTGAGATATTCTCAGAGCTGTTGGCTGCAGTTAGTAATGAGCAGTGGGTGTCTTCGTGAGGTGGGACAGAGAGAAGGAGGCAAGGCTTGTCCCACGGCTCACGTTCGCCGCGGGTTTGGATCAAACTGTGTACACGAGGCACTTGGGTGTCCTTGGATTTTCGTATCCGCAGGGGCTGAGGACCGCCACCCACAGACATTCTCCTCTTGGGAGAAGCATTTGTATTGTTCCCTCGGGCAGGCATGCCTGGGTGGGCTGATCCCAGCCCCGGTGGCCTTGCACCTCGTCCGGAGCCCCACCGGATCTGCGCGGAGTTTGCCAACAGCAGGAGACGACCTATCTGAGAAGGAAAAAGGTACCCTGGGAAGCCAGCCTAAGCGGTGAAGAGGGTGATTACCCTACAACCTCATTCGCAGCTCTGGATCCAGTGCGCTACAGCCTCTGCCATCCCCAGACGCCCTGTCTTTACATCGGCTGCCTTTTACATTCATCCGTCTTGGAGTTGGGCTGCTGCCACTGGTCCCTGGCTGATAGAGCCCCTGCCTGCATTAGAGTCATTTTATTTTCCAACTTTTCCTAGAGCCTTGGCTCTTTCCCCCTCTAGCCACGCTGTGAGCATCCAGAGGGCAGGACCTTAGGGTCCGCACCAAGTCCCTCCAAGTCCCTGGGTGAGTAGCTGGGAATGCCCTCACCCTGCCATCTCTCTTCTAGCCTATAAATGGGCTCTCACCTCTCCAGGTGGCATTAGGGCAAGCCATAGGCACACAGCAGGTGCTCAGAATAAACTGCAGACAAAATCTCAAGCCACTAGTTGTCCTGAGAACCGGGGTCCTGTCCTGGGCTCTGAGGGAGCGTAGGGAGACATGCAGATGAGGGCCCCTATTCTCTTCGTGTCTCCTCGATGCTGGGGCAGCCAGCACTGCAGACCTCTGTGGAGGCCTCATTTAGAGTGTCCTCACAGAGGCTCGTCTTGTGGGAGGTGATTCGACATGGGGGTGCTACCCTCTTCTGGGGCTTCACCATGGATGGGTTTGCAGCTGCCTGGCTGTTGGCAGCACCTCAGCAGGGACCATTCTCATCACCTCTGCTTTCTCTGTTAGCAGTGTGTAGTCCCTGGTCCTGCATTGTCTGCCGGGAGCTGGTGGGAAGGCCCCTTGTCAGCCTCTGTACCCCACAAAAACTTCCCATGTGACAGCCTCAGAGTCACTCTGGGGCCTGGGAGCTCACGGCCGAAGCTCTGTTCTGGCAGGGTGTGGGAGCACCTGGGAGGGCTGGCAGAGGGATGGCTGGGCAGGGGGCGTGTCAGATCCCCTGCCTTGACTGCTGGTCTCCAGGACAGGAGACTGTACCTTTCCCAGCCTGACAGGTTTCCCAAATTCCATTTTGCATGTCACCACCTGGCCTGGTGAGGGGTGGGCTGGACAGGATGGCAGACTGGGGCCGAGATGGGTGTATGGGCAGTGGGGACTGTAGGTAGGTTGGAGTCCCTGCTGGGACTTCTGAGCTTTATGAGATGGGGAGAGCCCCTGCACCTTTCCACCCTCCATTTCTCCCTCTGCTAAATGGGTTCATGGCTTCTCTCAAAGAGGCTGCTGGGAAACTGAATGAGACAGCGCACACACAGCCACCACCAGCGCTGCACGGTAGGATTTATTGTTACAGTGTTAACCTGCCACGGAAAAGATTTTGGGGGCCACTGCTGTCAGCCTGGACTCTGTCCACAGATGACCTACTTCCTGTGTGGCCCCAGGGGTCAGGGCTGCAGCTGTGCCCTCCCCAGCAGGTAGCAAGCAGTGCTAGGTCCAGAAGTCTCCGTTTCCCCAGGGTCCCTTTCCCTTGTCCCCCTTGGGGAAGAGTCCGCTGGAGCCCAGAATGAGTCAGTGACAGTTCAGAGCACACGTGGGCCTCATGGAAAGGGGCTGGAGTGCTTTTCTTCCCAGGTAACCTAACCGGGGCTGGGGACAGTGCTGGGGGTCCCCAAAGTGTGTGCTGAAATCATATCTGCTGAGCCCGAAGCCTGTTGGGTGAGTGGATCCTGTTCGAGGCCCCTCCCAACCACTGCACTTCATCTGGTCCTGGGTCGCATGTGGGGCTCCCTGCCGCAGCCACGCTGACAGATGGACGTGTAGAGAGCAGGCCCTGGGGGGCCCCTCAGAGGCATCAGGTCAGAAGAGCAGCCTAGGCCACTGTGCACCCAGGTTCCCTCCTTTGCCCAGTGCTCCATTTCAGAGTACCCCAAGTGGCTTCTAGAGCAGCACATCTGAGGGTGCTGGATCTGGAGGCCTTGACACCCTTTAGAGACCATGACCTGAGCCCAGACGTGACCTGGCAGGTCACTGGCTGTGTCCCTGCATGCCCAGCCTTTGCCCACCAGCTCCTGAGAGCCCGTCTGCATCTCCTTCCAGTCCCTGCTCCTCTTGCCCGCCATGGAGCAGAACTGTGTGAGGCTTAACCGAGCTCACCCGATCTTCACTTACCAAGCAGCCCGTCCTGGGGCCACACCAAGCTCCAGACACTCCCTGGCTACCAGTGACAGGCAGCCCCACGCTCCAGAGGGTGCCTCGACACCAGCTCTAGGGCCCCAGATGCATCTGAGGTCACCTGCTGGCCTCCTGCTTCAGTGTTGTAGGCAATGCCACATTCCCCAGTGGTCCCTTACTTAAGGGTCCCCATGCCCATCTTGTCCCCAGCAGGCCCAAGTCCTGGCCAGATGTCAGCACCATTTCTGACAACATGGGCAGGTGTGGGTTGGGTCATCAAACCTCAGCCCTGTGGTCGGCCTCACATGGTCAACAGACCCTCTGCAGTCTTCCTTCAGGTCCTGGGCAGCCAGCCTCAGAGGACATGAGGCATCGCAGCTCTGACAAAGGGCCCACCTGGGGATCAGTGCATGTGCAGACTCTGGATCCTGTCCTTCTGATTGTCAGTTGACAAAGCCAGGTGGCCGGCCAGCTCAGGCCTGGACACTGGCCCGGCCCTCAGGGCTGTGCTTCTGAGAGTTGCTCTTCCCATGTGGCCATGCTGGGGCTCACGAACACCTGGGCATGACCCCTGCCTCCTCGTCTCCTTGCAGGCCAGGGCTGATTCTGCACTGTGCTGGGAGGTGTCCCCACCTGTCACACCCCATTACCCCAGGATGAGAGGTTCAAAGTAAGTTACAGACATTAGCAAGTGTTACTCCTCACCGTGACACTGGGAGGGCACCGGGAGAGCTGAGGCCCAGAGAGGTGTGGCCCTGGGGGAAAGCCACACATCAGAATGGCGCTGGGGCAAGAAAAGGGCTGTAGCTTCTTGCCTCACCACCCTGGGACTGTGCTCCCTGGGACCTGTGCTGCTGGGTGACAGGTACATTATAGCAAAGGTCCTTCTGCAGTTGTGGGCATTTCCTTGTCCCAGATGCTGAGGTCATCCACACACTTGAGGACACAGCTGCTGCTGACTGAACTCGGCTGCCTGGGTCCTAGGGTCACAATGCTGTCATTCCAGCAACAGGAGATTGGGAATGTTGCTGCTATGCCCCCCTGGGGTCTACCTGTCACCTGTCCCTTGTGGGGAATATCTCCCCTTAGTTGTCCCCATGGGACACAAATGACAGCTTTCTCAGTTCCCCCAAGAGGGAGTGGGTGACTCTGGTCAGAGCCCACTTCCCAGGAAGGGAGCGCCCAGTGGCTACTGTCACAGAAGATGTCACCCCTGCCGCCTGCTGTCCCCACCTGCCGCAGGTGTGGCCCACGTGCTGGGTACTCGGCTGCTGGGAGTCTCCCACCAGCATATCCAGGGGCCTTGGGACCCATCCACCCCTCTTTCAACTTGTCAGCTCCGTGGCAGCCCCGGGAGGAGCCACACCCCCCGTGACACGTCCTCACTTGTGTCCTGCCGAGTGAGACATTCCGAGGCCGCCTGTGACAGGCACGGCTGCAGCCTGAGGTCGCGCCATCCACAGGGGCAGCACCCAGGCCTGTCCATGTGGAGTCTGGGTGAGCCGCAGGGCCATCACACATTGGTGGCCTCCAGGCCATTGCAGCCTTCCGGGCCACACCGCTCCAGCCCACTCTGGGGGTCCTCGTCTCCGCAGTCTTCGTTTTGAAGAGAGCCGTAGTCGTCATGGAAATCGAGGTCTTTGCCACTGAAGCCGCGTCCTATCTTCCCCAGGGGCAGCTGAGCAAATGACAAGAACGAAAGCAAAGGACAAGAATAAGAGACAGGCACTGAGATGTGCCAAAAGTGCTGTGTGGCCTCCAGTGACTCCCTTAACCTCTCTGTGCTCCTTCTCTTAGTCATGTGACACCATTGCTGGGGAGACTGAGTGGATTTTGTGAATTAAAATTAGCAGAGATTTTCTGGGTTCCAACTGGCAGGGAATACTGCTGGGCAGAGGCAGGGTTGGGGCCCAGGTGCATGCCTGAGCCCTGAGGGCAGTAGTTCCTGTGGAGAGGGTTGGAGATTGCCCTTCAGGTTTCTGCCCTGCCACATCCAGCTGTGTGACCTTAGGGAATAAGTCACCTTTCCCTCTGAGCCTCCATTTTCTCAGGTACAAAATGGGGAAAGTAGAGGGGCATGATGGCCTGGGCTTGTGATCCCAGGGAGGCTGAGGCAGCAGATTTGTAAGTTCAAGTCCAGCCTGGGCAACTTAGAGCCCATTTGAGAATAAAACAGCTTCACAAGGGCTGCGATGTAGCTCAGCGCAAAGGTCCTAGGTTCAGTCCTTAGGGCTCCCCGCACCTCACAAGCCACAGCGTGGTAGGGCTGTGGTGTCTTGTACCTTGCTGGCATGGCATGTCTGGATGTGTGCCAATGCAGAGACAGTGAGGTGTTTCTGACCCTCTGTCCCAGGGCACCTTTTTGGGGTGGTGCTGCCCCCATTTGCAGGAAGGCCCTGTGAGCCGATGGGGTGCTCTCCCTGTCCCCCATCCACCTCACCAGGCCTCCTAGGCTGGTGTCCAGGGTGCAGGCAGCTGCAGCCGTGTTCTGGGCCCAGGCCTCCTGAGGGATGCTGTTCAACCCCATGTCCAGTGTCTCCTTAGGATCAGACTCGGGGACATGTGTCCCCCTGCCGTTGGCTTTGGTCACCAGGGGCTCAGCCCTTATCGTTGGTCTGATCACTGGAGTTCAGAATCGGAATCGGTGGTTCTCAGAGTTTGGGGGTCGCTGGATGCCTGTGCGTGCCCCCCCCACCCTGGGAGTTGCTTCAGAAAAGGGGGCGTGGTCCCCAACATCTGTAGCAACCCCATGGCTCTGACACAGCATCCTGTGCTCCACAGGACGACTCTAAGTCTGCAGGGACCTGGGTCACTGGCCAAAGCCTCCCGCAGCTCCCAGGGTGGTGGCACCTGGAGCTTATCTCACAGTTGTACCTGTGACCAGGTGCCTGGATCCACCTTCACAGGTCAACCAAGGAATCGCAGTGAGGGGACACTCAGGCCCCAGGACAGCACGGCCTCTGACTGGGGACAGGATCCCCGGATGTGCTCAGTCACTCACCCGGCCAGCCTTGTACTTGAGGCCACCGCTGTTGTCTTCCTTCCCTGCTCGGGGGACGCTGGAGGCCCTGCGGGGAGGTGTCCCACACCGCTCAGCCTCCTGGCTGCCTAGGGAGCTGGGGACACAAGGATTTCGGTCAGCAGGAGAGGCTCAGGTATCGCTGCCACCTGGCCCCTGCCCACCCACGTGTGCTGGTGGCAATGACACCACGCTCAGTCCTGCCACCAGGTGTCTTGTGGCAGCTCAGCACTTTGTGGTCTCTGCTATGGGCCAGGACATGGTGGCTGCCAGCCCCAGCTCCCAGACCGGAAGAGGAGGGACAGGCAGGGAGTGTGGTTTGACCAAAGTCACACAGCTGCTGGTGATGGCAGAGCCCAGATCTGAGCCTGAGGCTCCAGGGTCGTATAGATGGCCCTGGAGCACTGTGGATCTGATCGGGAAAAGGGAGATGGGAAGGAGGAGCCTGTCTGATGCATAGCCAACTCTGGTGTCCTGTGCAAAGCAGTCGGAGCAGCCCCCGACTTGAAGTCCGTGCCCTCCACCTGGCCTGGTGCCGGAAGTGATGTGCGTCCACACCTCTGGAGCAGAATGGGGGATTCAGGGACGGTGTCAGCCAGCTGGTCTTTGACAAAGGAGCCTCTGTAACCAGTGGTGCCTCTGTCACAAACAGGCTACCCGCTTGCAGGAGACTGAAGCTAGGCCCATAATTCTCACCAGGTACTAAGGCGAAAATCAAAATGGATCCAAGATCTAAGTGCTAAAGCAGAAACGATTTTCTGGAAGATAAAGTAGGTAAAAAGACATAGGTGTAGGCAAAGAGGTTTTTTTTTTTTTAACATAATCTAATTGCATAAGAAATACCACCAAGCTGGGCATGGTGGTGCACACCTGTAATCCCAGCACTCGGGAGGCTGAGGCAGGAGGATCAGTGTGAGTTTGAGACCAGCTTGGGCTACAAAAGTGAGCTCAAGGCCAGCCTGAACCACATATTGAGACTGTCTCAAAAAGACAAAAAACAAACAAACAAACAAACAAAACCCCCCAAGAATCAAAATGGAAATAATCAACAGTGAACCCCAGGCCTGCCTTGCCTGCCCCACCCCCATAGCTTTCTGAGATGGCAATTGGGACAGGGTGTGGTGGTGTGTGGCTGTAATCCTAGCTCTTGGGAGGCTATAAACAGACAGACCACTATAAGTCCAGTCTAGTAGTGAGACCCTAAGAACCCTGGAAACCCTTCTCTAAAATACACATATATGCACACACACACACACACACACACACACACACACACACACACACACACACACTCACTCACCAAACCAAACGAAAACAAAACAAAACAAAATAAAACAAACCAAACCAAACCAAAACAAAACAGTGAGCAGATGTCCTTCAGGATGGGAAAAGTTTCTCCAGCTGTTCCTCAGACATAGGATTAATATCTATAATACACAAAGAACTCAAAAAATTGGATGCCCCCAAAATAGAAGACTCAGTCAAAATAGGGCCAAGTGCAATAAACAGACACTTCTCAGAAGAAGAACTATTGGGGCTGGCAAGATAGCTCAGCCATCCGAAGTGCCTGTTTAGGCAAGCTTAGGCCGCCGCAGGGACCAAGGTTCAATCCCAGGCACCACGTGCTATGTCAACCACATCTCCAGGGCAGGCTGAGTCGGCCATAAATAAACAAATAAAATCTTTTTAAAAAGGAAGAACTATGAGTGGCCAATAAGTTCATGAAAAACTGGTCAGAGTCTCTGGCCATTAGAGAAACGCAAGTTTCCATCTCACTGTAGGAAGAACGACAGTGCTGGGAAATGGATCGGTGCCAAATGCGGGAGAGGCTGCAGGAGAAGGAACCCTTCCTCCTTCACTGTTGGTGGAGATGCCAGCTGGTGCGACCTCTGGTGGACATGGTGTGGAAGTTCCTCAGAAAGCTACCACTAGAAATTCCACTGGATGAAGTATTTTCCTTTCACCTGTCTTCCCAGAGCTAGATTTCCCAGCACAGTGGTCCACACACACTCATGTCTATAGCTAAATCTGGAAAGCAACCTGTATACCTGTCCACAGATAAACGGATAGAGACTATGTGGTATTGATGCATGGTGGAGTACTACTCTGCCATAAAAAAGGATAAACTGGAATTTTATCCAGTTTATGGATAATGGATGCGTGCTGAGACCATAATGTTAAGTGAAATTAATAGACAGCCTGAAATAGTCTGCGGTTTCTTTTATACAAGAAACTCAACATAACTAAAGAGCAACATAAAAGAATAGATGTATTCCAAGAGGCGGAGGGTGTGGCAAAAAAGGTGTGTACAAAAAGAATGACGATGTTCCAGCCCCAACCCTCCTTGAGGAATGCCCCCATTACATACTGCAGACGCATACTAATAAAAAAAATAAAAGCTAAAAGCACTGATGCGTATTAACATTGAAGCAGACCACAAACCAATCAGCTTTGGCTACAGGCAGTTGGGAGAAATGAATCTTCCTATGTTTTCTAAGCTGCTGCTACAGTGGGCTGTGTGCCGCCCACTGAAGGCCTTCGGCTTGGGTCTATTGGAAGACAATGGAACCATGAAGGGGCGGAGCGTAAGTGTTGGGGGCGTGGCCTTGAAGGGGACACGGGACGCCTTCCCTCCCTACCCTCTCTGCTTCCCTACCCGGAGGCAAGTGCTCTTGCTCCACCACGGTGCACCCACGGAGCTGAAAGCAATGGGGCAACTACTCATGGAATCGAACCCTAAATCTGGGAACCCCAATAATCTTTTCCTCTTTCTAAGCTGACTCTAAGATGCTGGTTACAGCATCCAAAAGCTAAGGAGCTGTTGTAGGTCCGAGATTCTGCCGCTGCTGGGGCAAATTTTGCAGGGAAAGATCAAGGGCCGCGCGGCATGTGTAGGTGCTCAGGGAACACGTTCTGAGCCTACTGCCAGGGGCCCCCCGCACCAGGGCGCCCTGGCTACACAGAGGTCAGCAGCATCCTGTTCATCTTGTCCCTGTTCCTCTCTTCCCCAGCCAGACAGAGCTCCCGGCATGGAAGCCATGGGGACGTAAGCTCCCTTGCCAGCTCTACACGCCCTCTTGTGGGCAGAATATTACACACCCCTGACTCTGGGAGAGGACAGGTCACATGGGTCAGGGACTGGCCCAGGGTGCCTTCTGTCGCCTTCCAGAAGAAGAAACAGAAGCCCCAAGGGGTGTGCATCTTACTTAAAGGTCCCCGGGCTGCAGGGTGCCTGGGATGAAGACTGAACTCAGATTTAGGCTCAGACTGAGAGCTGGACCACACAGCATCTTACTTAAAGGTCCCCGGGCTGCAGGGTGCCTGGGATGAAGACTGAACTCAGATTTAGGCTCAGACTGAGAGCTGGACCACACAGTGTTCCCACCCTGCGGTCGAGGCAGGCCAGGCTGCTGCACAGGAGCTGGCTCTGCCCACTTCCGGGCCCTGGTCTATGTGCCCCACGGGGCTGGCTCCCGCAAACTCGAGCCTGTGTGATGTCTGCTGCCAGCACAGTGGGTCAGACCAAGAGTCCACTAGGTGGAGTGGCCCGAGACAGGCTTGTGCCAGGGTGCACAGAGGTGTCATGGAGCAGGAAGGGAGGTGGTGGGCACAGCACCCTTGCAGGGCTGGGCTGGCCTGGGGCCAGGCCTGCCCACTGGAGCTGGGCCTCTGGGGCACTCCATGGGAGCCATGCTGCCTGCTCTGCTACCCACTTGGTCTCACGGAATCCTCTCGGGGAACGGGGCTAGCAGGAGGGACTGTGCCCGCTCTGATGGGAGCAGTGGTGCCCGACAGAGTCATGTTTCTTCTGAAATCATCCAGAGCTTGGGCAGAGCTGGCACCGAGCCCTCAAAGGCGCTGCTGGGAGGGTGCCCAAGACCCCCTTCCCATCCTGCCTGGGCCCCTACTCCAGAGACTATTTGGGAAAGAGCCATGGAGCACCTTGGTCTAGTGGTGCCCTGCCCACCCGCGCTGTGACCCAGAGACCCTGCTGCCTGTGGCTGGCACCTGCTGGACATGGGAAACCAGGCCACCAAGAGCTGGGACACAACCCTGGGTTCTCTTGTCCTGTGACCCTGGAACCCAGCATCTGTATTCACAAGATCGCATTTCCCCATTGAGACACCAGCGCAATGTGCCATAAACACATGAAAGCTACTGCTGTAGGGTGCTTGGGATAGTGGCCCCTGGTGTCCATGCTACTGTGTACCCCATGCTGCACCCCTATCCTAGCTAGTGACCCCTACCCTAGCTAGTGACATCACATGTCATTGCACAGCTTGGGTTGGCAGATCCTGATTGCGAGCCTTATTCTGCAGATGAGGAAAGTAGGGACCAGAGAGGTTTAAGTAATTTCTGAAGTCAAACAGCCAAGAATTGGTGCTGCTGGGATTTGAACCCTCGTGGGCCTGTGCTAATGTGGCACAAGGTTTTCTGGGTGCAGATTGGTGCATAAGCTCCTGCTGACCCAGTTTTTGCCTGACTGGAGAACCAGAGCCAGAAGAAAGGGGCAGCTGAGATGATCTGGGCTGGTTCTCCTAGGCCGTTTGCCTCTGAGGGCCTCTCCCCTCTCTAAGTGGCTGGAGATCCAAGATATGCTTTGTGGCTACTGAGGGCCTCTCTATCCCAGCCTGGGTCTCAGGAGAGCTAGGGGTGCAGATGTCGGAGCTATAGTCCTTCCTGGCTTGCTATGGGACCCTGTGTCAGGCGATGGCCCTCTCCAGGCTTCTGTTTTTTTGGGGGGTATACTGGAGCCAGCAGGCTGGCTAGGAAATCTCATTTTCTTCTGGCACTGGGGTTCACAAAGCCGAGACACAGTGCTGTGTGGAAGGTGGCTGAGGTGGGGGGGATGACCAGGGCTTGTGGGTTTGTGTAGCTTTGTTGGGTACGGACAGGTGGCCAGTGGGAAGAGGGTGGCTATGGACCTTGCCAGCCTGATAGCCACCAAGGACTTGGCCTCAGGCATGGGCCAGACATGGAGGGCACGGCTGGTACCACAGGGCACGCGAGGTTCTGACTGCCCTTCTGTCCTCTGTAGTCACTGTGCCCACCCTCTGTCTTCGGGTTGGGGGATGAAAGTGGGGTTGCTGATGTGTCTCTGGGACCAGGCGATGTCTGGGAAGGGGCGAGCTCCCTTGAGAGGCAGAGGAAAGGAGGGGCACACAGCGACAGAGCTATGAGCACAGAGACAGGAAGACAGAGAAGCTGTGAGTCTGCCACGGGTCGGTGCCTGGCCGAGCCCTGGCAGAGCCCAGTGGGTCCCACGATCCTCCACCATCTTGGTCTCTCTCCTAACCAGCAGGAAGGCAATAAAGTATCGCTTTTGAGCTCCAGCTCCACGGTGCACCAGCTGGTGGCCTTGACAAGAGGAGCCATCTTTTTTTATTCTTTATTTTTGGACACAGGGTCTCGCTACACAGCTCAGACTTGTAGCGAACCTACTGTCTCAGTCTCTCCAGTGCTGGGATTCCAGGCGTGCACCACCATGGCTGGTTTTAGGGCCAGCATGTCATGCGGTACCAGGGATCAAACTTAGGACCTTGCGCTTGCCAGGCAGGCACTTAGACCACCCAGCTATCTCCTGGCCGAGAGGAGTAAGCTTGTGAAACCTCAGTTCCTCATCAGAGAGAATGAGCTTCTGGCCCCTGTGCCCAGGAGGCCTTGCGCTCTGGCCGTGTGACAATGTCCCCTTTGAGCCAATTCTGCAGAAGGCAGAAGGGGAGGAGGTGGGAGATGGTGAGGACTCTTCAGTCCTGAAGCCAAGGATGCCTGAGACTGCCATTAGGAAGCCACAGGAAGGCCAGCAGTGTCGCCAGGGGAGGGTAAGGTTTGTCTGAGGTTTCAGAGGCCTTCAGAACAGGCTCTTCAGCCTAAATGAATCCAAAGGAAGGGAGGGTGGAGCCTGGCCTGTCGTTATGTTTGGTTGGGGACGGGACACATGGGCTGCAAGGTGAATGCCAGGACTGTACCATCTCACTCAGCCCCTCTACTGTCCAAGAAGATGCCCCTACAAGAGCCCTGATCCTCTCCGCATCCTTCTGGCCATCTTCCTGAGCCCTGTCCCTTGAGTGACCCAATTTGGTGCTCCACAGAGGTTTCTGGGAAGAAGCAGGAGGTCCGAGTGTGTCAAAGCAGACACCAGGAGCAACCCAGAAACCTTGCGTTCTCCATCTCCAGGTCAGCTGTGTTTCCATGGTAATGGGAGGAGGTGGGGAAAAGATGACATCATAGGGGACCTGTAAACTGGTTGACTCAGCCTCCCTTGGTGACTTCCTGCATGGGTCACAATTCATGGTGACTGGAATCCCCCAGATCCTCTGGCCTGACCCATCCTCCCCCTCCTGCTTCAGTGACCACAGCCCTCAGGCAATACCCCTGCTGGGGGGTACTCGGAGTAGAGGCTCACTGAAGGGGGAGCCTTGTTGGCCTGTGATTCCTGTCATGCTCCTGGAAGTCATCACACCTCTCACAGGCCTCAGTGGCCTCTCCTACAAAACAGGGTGATGACCCTATCTGATTTGGCTTTGTGGGGGTCAAACGTAATAGGTAGGCTGAGGCAGGAGGATCAGTTTGAGTTCAAGACCAGTGTGGGCTACAAAAATGAGCTTAAGGCCAGCCTGAACTGCATAGCAAGACCTTGTCTCAAAAAGACAAAAAACAAAACAACCAAACCAAAAAAAACCCCAAAACCCCAAAACAACATAATAGGGATGTGATGGCACTTTGAGGGTGACGTACGCTGATATCAATATACTCCCTGGTCCACCCTGCCTGGGATAGAGCCCAAGGTGTGGGGGTCCAGATCTATCTCACAGACAGAGATGCTTCTGGAGCCAAATCCCCCACCCCCCACCAGAAACAGTTCTGTGTCTTCTTTTGTGGGTGCCTATGAGACGTAATGAAAAAGAATATACGGCAAATGCTGCCACGAAGTGCCGCTGACACAAAGGCAGTCTCGTAAAAGCCTCATAGCTCCTGCTCGTGCCCCTTATTCACTGGACCTGGTGCTGTGTGACTTCTGCCTCCCCCCCCCGCCAGTCATTGCAGGACATCGAGGCAGCCAGGGCAGAGCAAGTGGAGGCACGAAAGAGGACCCCAGGCCCGCTTCAGACAGCGGCAAGAGCGGCCACGTGAGCGTGCCTGCAGCAGCAGCCGGAAGGGCTGAGAGGGGAATGCGTGACAATACTGCTTCTACTGAAATACATTTTAAAAAATCTGAGCATTCCTTGTATTCTTTTGGGCTGGTGTGTATCTACTCGCCTGCTCTCCCGTGGCATTTGGCCATAGCCCTGGGGTCACCGCTCCCTGCTGAGGATGCTGCTGGTCACAGAGCTGGTCTCTAATGTTTCCCGGAAGTATGATCCCCTGTGTGCCCTCTGCCGATGAAGCCACTGCCCTGGTTGGTGGCAGGGTTTCAGAAAATGGCCTGTGGGGTTCTGATATCCCATAGGGGGACTTTGATTCATATAGACATCGGGGGGACAGCAGTGTGTGGACAGAAACCAAGACGGGGAGCCAGGCTTGGTCGGGGCTGGCTCTGCCACTGCCGCTCTGTCCCTGGCCCACGGGCCTCCGATGCCTCCATGTGATCCAAGAAGCCTGGAGGTGTCCTCTCTGCTCCTTGCGGTTCTAGCAGGTACTCCATGCTATCATGTGACCCCCAAGAACTCTGGCCTACCAGGACCACCTTATCTCCCCACTACCGGAAACGTACCTGACACCCCCTGGTCCCAGGCAGACCCGAGCACACACCTGGTGGCCTGAGATGGCCCAGGTTTAATCAGCAACTCGAGCTCCACTAAGGTTGAGCTCGAGCTTCCCTCCTGGCTCAGGGCATTTGAAGCCTGTCCCAAAAGCTGAGGTCAGGACACGTGAGGGGCAGAGAAGCAAAGCCTCTCTCTGGACTGGTGACCCGCTTGCAGAGTTAAGGGTCTTGGCTCTCTGCTCTCCTGCAGAATGAGCTCAGAACGCAAATGGAGTCCATCCCTGGCTTGTGCCTGTTGCTGGAACCCCACAGGTCTGATGGGGCCCAGCAATCTGCACTGGTAAGAGCCACGGTGATTCTGCCACTGGGTCTCACCAGCCAACCAGGAACCCTCTACCCACAAGTGTTCCCACACCTCTGCTTCCCAACTCTGTGACACCAGGAACTGCCCAGCTGTTTCCCAATGCGCCGTGTGTTTTGGGGGTTCAGGGCTCAGGTCTGAGTCAGACAGCCCCAGGTGCAAATGTGGGGTCTGTCCGTATCGCAGTGAACCTACAGGTAAGCCAACGGGGAAACAGCACAGGCAAGATAGTGAGGGCAGGAATGGGTGGGGTGCCACTCCGGGTGTGCAGGAATCAGACTCGTCCCTGGGGAATGGTGAGAGAGTGAACTGCATCCCGGCAAACCAGCTACCTAGAAGAGGTGGGCAGGTTCCTGAGAGTGGCTCAACACAATTAGGCAACGCAGGGTACCCCAAGGCAAAGAGGCTGAAGGAGTGACCACAATGCTCCTCACAGGGAAGCTGCGGAGCAGAGAGCGTCACTGGTGAGTTCCACCAAAATGTTTAAAAAGAATAAGGAGCACCAGCCTTGCCCACGCTTCCAAAAATAAAATAAAATAAAATAAATAGACCGGGAAAAACACAGCCCAATTTATCCCAGGGATGGTACTGCTCTGATCCTGTAATGAGGTAAAGATATAACAAGAAACTATAGACCAATATCTCCTACAAATACAAATGCAAAAATTCTCATAATATACTAGCAAACTTGGGCTGGCTCAGCGGTCTAAAGCGTCTGCTTAGGTAAGCTTAGGCAAATACAGGGACCGAGTTCTGATTCCTGGCACCACGTGCTGTGCCAGCCCCATCCCCAGGGCAGGCTGAGCCAGCCATAACATAAATAAAGAAGTAAATAAAGTTAAAAAAAACAAAACAAAACAAATAGAAGCCGGGCATGGTGGCACACGCCTATAATCCCAGCACTTGGGAGGCTGAGGCAGGAGAATAGGTGTGAGTTTGAGATCAGCCTGGGCTAAAAAGGTAAGTTCAAGGCCAGCCTGAACTGCATCGTGAGACCCTGTCTCAAAAAGACAAAAAATTAAAAAAAAAAAAGCTAGTGAACTCACCAAGGGTGACGAAAGCCTATCATCTCACTGCCAGGGGAGGCTAAAGTGGAGGATTCCAAGTTTGAGCCTAGCTAGGACACTTTAACAAGGCCTTCTCTAAAAGAAAAAAATAAAGTAATAATAATTAGCCATATTGATCTACAAATGTTAAACTTCATTTTCCTCCCATTGTACAAGGCTGACATACACTACTAAATATATAAGGCCTTATCTATGTGAGCTTGACTGCAGAAACTTAGAAAGTGTTGTCTAAATAATGAAGGGAAGTTGAAAAGAAGGGCTGGGGCTGGGGCTCCTGGCTACAGAGGCCTTGAGTTCAGTCCCCAGTGTCCTCAGTACACGCTAGCGAAACGAATCCAGCGACGTGGATTTAGGATGAAACACTATGACCGAGTGAGATTTATCCCAGAAATGTTGGCTCAGCACGTGAAACTCAATCGCATAATTCACCGTACTCGTAGAATGAAAGACCTAGGCGCCGTGGCTTGCCGCCGGGGTGACAGTGGGCACAGGAAGGGTCACTGAGAACAGATTTCTCCCCAGTGAAGGAGGGGTGGTCTTGCCTTCCTCAGTGCTCCCCAGAGGATGAATATAGCGCCCGGGCAAGTGGTCGCCAAACCTAAGAGCGCCCTTCCGGGCTGTGGGGCTCGACCAGGCGGGGAGGTCAGGCAGAGGTGCTGCTGTGCTCTCTCGTTGGACGCCTCTTCCGGCTTCCGTCCTCTGTCCCATCCAGGAAGGGTCATCTCGCCAGCTGGGCTGACGCCACGGTCTCCAGCTCGAGTCCCGCCTGCCTGGGGAGGTAGGGCTGGGAGTGCGCTCACCTGGCTGGGTGGAAGACGGCGCTCATCTCCTCCGCCAGGTGCCTGCGCAAAATGTGCTTCCCGCTGGGGATGCCCAGGGCGGTGGCCATGGCCTCGGCGTTGAACGTGGGCTCCAGCACCAGCACCGCGCCGTGCACGCCGCTGTTGGTCAGGTTGTCCGCGTACTCCTGAGGGCGGAGGCGGAGGCCAGGTAGCCCGAGGGGAAGGGGGGACCCAAGATTTAGGCAGGGACATGTCCCCAGCAGTAAGGGTTGGCCCCTGGGGACCAGCTCAGAGCCATAGGGCAGGGGCCTTTCCTGTCTGTGTGTGTCTCAGGGGCCACCTCTCAGGGGGCAGGAGTGAGTGATAGCTGCAGATGCCCTCCCACAGGCATAGGCAATGATTTGCATGCACATCTGCATAAGGCTCGCCCCTGCTGGAAGGGCAGGGTCACCCCGTGCAGTGCCGCTGTCACCGTCTCACCTTCAGGTCGATGTCACGCACCCACTTGAGCACACGCTGGTTGGTCCAGACCACGGGGTCCGTGTTCTGCGTCTCACAGCGTGCCCGGCGCTCCTGGAGGGCCTTGGGTGAGACAGGGGTCAGCAGAGGTTGAGGGCACAGAGGCCAGATGTGGGGCAAGGACCCTGGGAAGCCAAGTGCCTCAGCCCGCTCAGGGACACGCCCTCACCAGGGCTGCCAACGCGCATTCACCCAAGGCCTTTCCACATCTGCCTCTGTCAGGCTCAGGATGGTGTCCTGGACCCCCCCTCCCTATTTCGCCCCCCCCCCGGGCCCTGTGGGGAGTAGGGAAAGGAGCTGTGCTAGTGGCGAGGACTCCTCCGGCTCCTTCTCCTGACCCTGTGCTCCGGTATCACTCTCAGAAACGTCACTGAGACCCAGGTCCAGGACCAGCGGCCGAGAGCCTCTATCTTGGGGACACTGAAGGAGGTACTCTGGGGGGGGGCTGTCGGGGGCCACAGCTCCTCATGAAGGGGCTCTGAGTGGGGATTCTGTACCTCCACCCTCAGGCCTTTGCGAACTCTGCCTGCCTCGGGGACCTGCCCTACAGAGCGCTTTTCAGCTCTTGTCTTTTATGGGTCCCCGGAAGTCCCCTCCAGGGCTCAGGAAGTCCCTCTCTCAGTTCTCTGGGAAACCTGGGCTTCCCTCACTGGAACTGGGGAGCCAAGTAAGTGGCTGCTGGAGGGAGAGAAGGAGGAATGCGTCTGGCGGGGGGGGGGGGGGGGGGGGGGGGGGGGGGGGGGGGGGGGGGGGGGGGGGGGGGGGGGGGGGGGGGGGGGGGGGGGGGGGGGGGGGGGGGGGGGGGGGGGGGGGCGGAGGGTGGGAGGCAGGCAGGTGGCATGCAGAGGGGCAGGCCGTTTGGTGCAGACTCGCTGCAGCTCTCACCTCTCGGCTGAAGTTCACTTGGTACAGCAGCTCAATCCCCAGCAGGATGCTGACCTGGTGGAACTTCTTGGACACATTCAGGTGCTTCTCTAGGTCCCGCTTCATCAGGGAGTTCAGCATCCTCCCATCCACCAGGTGGTTGTGGAAGGCCTGCGAGTACTGCGACAGGCCGATGTCATTCAGCCAGGCCTTGGCCACCCAGTGATGGTCCAGCTCAGCCGCTTTGGACAGGCTGCGGGGAGACACGGTGGAGAAGGGGGTGGGGGGTGGGGAAGGCGAGGAGGCGGAGCGAGGGCAGAAAGGGAGGGGTGCGCCGGCGGGAGAGAGGGCAGAGAGGCCGATGAGACGGGAGCCAGAGGGCCGAAAGGGCTCAGGGGCCATGCACCCTGGAGAAGGAAGAGGACAAGCAGAACAGAGAGGACACAAGCAGCTCCTCAGGGACCCCCATGCCCCAGCCCTCTCCTCACGGTCCCAGGAGCTCCGTGGAGCCCTCAGATCCACAGAGCCCGAGCCTGGCCGCAGCTCCGTGACCCCTGGGGAATAGGCTGGGTCTTCACAGTCCCTTCACAAGCAAGCAGGCTCTAGCAGCACCACACACGGTGGCCAGGATGAAAACCCACACGTTGCTTATTCACGGTCTCCTCTTGCCACCTCACTGCCACTGACCAGACTACCAGGGGCACACAAGTAGTAGGGGCACAACAAATGCTTTTTGCCAAGGGGTCAGTGTGTAGATGTGCCTGGTGGGAGGGGTGACAGGGAGGGGTGCCTCGGTTGCCATTCTTCCGCTAGCCACAAGGGGGAAGCCTTGCAGAAGGAATGAGGTCTTCCGCGCCCCAGCTGCAGAGGGTCTCTTAGAAACAACTTGGGCACTCCCAAGAAAGCACCGTCCCTCCCTGCTTCACCACACTGATCTTTACTGGGCTTTTTCTGAGCCCCAATCCCTGAGCTCGGAGGAAGCGTCGACGCTGCCCTAACGAACTCATCTTCTCCCACGCACCCTCCTCTCTGGGCAGCCCCAGCTCCTGGGCTCTAGGCTGTATTTGTGAGGATGCCACGTACCCATCTCCCCTGTCCTCTGAGTTCCACGCCTTCTCTGCGCCTCTTGCCTTTCCCAGCTTCTAGCCAACCTCCGTGCCCAGTCCGAGCCCCTGCCCTGCCCCACCCGCCACTGCTGGTCCAGTGTGGGTCCGAGGTCTCGGCCCCCTCCTCTCCTTTTCCGCTACCATCCAAAACCGCTCTAGCCTGTATTCTTCCAACTGCCTCCCGTCGACCTCCCTGCTGCACCCGCACCACCCTCCTCTACATTCCCTATGGCTGCCATAGCAGCTTTAAAATCGTCAATCAGGGGCCCGGCAGGATGGTTCAGTGGTCTAAAGCGCCTGCTTAGGAAAGCTTGGGCAGCTGCAGAGACCGCGGTTCGATCCCCAGCACCACATGCTGCGCCAGCCCTGCTGAGCTGGCCATAAAAACAAACAAACAAACAAAAGTTCTGAAACAAGAAAAATAAATAAATAAAATAAAATCGTCAATCAGTGCCAGCCCTGGTGGACTTCCATTGCATTAACAATCTAACTTAGGCCAAGAAAGCACAGTGGCGCATGTCCGTAACTCCAGCCCTCAGGAGGCTGAGGCAGGAGAGTATCACCGAAAGTTTGAGACCAGCCTGGGCTACAAAGTGAGCTCGAGGCCAACCTGAGCTGCATAGTGAGACCTTGTCTCAAACAAACAAAAAAAAAAAACCAAAAAAACAAAAAAACAAAAAAACAAAAAAAAAAAAAACAAAAAACAAAAAAAAAACCAAGCAAAAATGAAGTAAATCCATCTGTCAGATCTCATCACTCCCTTCGGGGCAATCAAATCTAAAGTCCTCCAAGTGGCCTACTGGGTGCTGGCCTCAAGCGCTCACCAACGGTCCCTCTTACCCTACGCTGGTGGGAGACAGTGACTCTGGGGCACGCTGAGTCCCTTGCCTCTGCCTTTCCTGGGACCTGGCTCCTTATAGCCCTGCCGTAGCTCCCTCGGCCTCTCCCTCCGAAGTGGATCTGCTCTCCCCTGTAAGGCTGCCTGCTCCCCAGCCCTGCCATGCAGACCCTAAGTGTTTCCCTCAAAGCACTGAGTCATACCTTACACTTTTTGCTCTTTGTTTTCCTTGGGACAGGCCTCGCTCTGTAGCTCAGGCTGGCCTTGAACTCACTGTGTACCCCAGGCTGGCCTCTAGCTCATGCCATTCACCAACCATGCCTGACATGCACTGCATTTTAAAAATGAACGGATTACGTTTTCTTGTCCCACCCTAGGGGACAGGGGCAGTGGTCACTGCTGTGGGTGACAGCCACACGTGGCTGGCTTCCCTTTTCCTCTGCCTAAGCCCTCCCACAGCCCCAGGGCACTCTTTTCACTTGGCCCCTGGCCTGCTGGGCCACCTGAGCTCCAGAAAGTCTGTGGGACTCACATCCTTCCTCCCGAGATTCCTCATCTCTGCACCTGCCATGGCCTGGTTACTGCTGCCACCTGGTCTGTTGTTCCCTATGCTGTCAGCTCCCTGGGGCAGGGCCCAGGGACAGTGGCACCCGGCTCCGACTTTAAGCTCACAGTGCCTCATTTGTAGCCACCTGGCTGTACAGAGCAGAGCTGGGGAAGCAGGGAGCAGGAAGCTTCCAGTCTAAGACAAGCTGCCTGCAGGGATGAACAGGTCCCGGGGTCTCGGGCAGAGCCGTCTGCGCCCTCCAGGGTGGCCCAGGGTGCAGCCCTGGAACCTTCCCAAGACTTTCGCCACCCCACCTCATGGCCAGCCCTCACAGCCCTCTGAGCCCAGTGTCCAGCCCTGGGGTTGCTTTGGATCCAAGTTAGATTGGGCTCCTCTTCTTTTTGAGGCAAGAGAGCAGGTGTCAGGACAGGCCTAATAGCTCAGCAGATTAAAGCACCTACAAGCAGGTGCAGCGGTCAGGGTCAGGGGTTCGATCCCCAGGCCTGCTGTACTGGCCCAGCCCCCAGAGCACGGTGAGACAGCAACTGAGACCGGGCGTGGTGGTGCATGCCTGTAATCTCAGCTCTTGGGAGGCTGTAAATAGGTGGGTCACTATGGGTCTGATCTAGTAGTGAGACCCTGAATACCCTGTAGACCTTTCCCTAAAAAAATACAGAGAGAGAGAGACAGAGATAGAGAGAGAGAGAGGCAGAGAGACAGAGACAGAGAGAGACAGACAGAGACAGAGACAAAGACAGACAGAGAGACAGAGACAGACAGAGACAGAGACAGAGAGACAGACAGAGAGACAGACAGAGAGAGAGAGAGAGAAAGGGCAGTGTTGGGCTCAGGTAGCACCTCACAGATCTCAAGAGAGGTCAGTTACGTCAGCCGTACCCATCCACATGCCCACAGTGAATGTACACCTGCCCTCCACCACCGACCTCTTGTCATTAAAGCTGCCCCCAGGGGCCTCTGCTCCTCAGTACCTTCCCAGCTGCTAGTTTATGCAGCCACAAGGGCCTATGGTGGTGTCGAGTCAACTGTGTAGCTAGGAAAGTGACTCAGATGCTTTATAAAATTCGTCATAGCCCCAACTCGAAATTGAGGCCAGACTTCACCTTGAAGTCTGAGGACTGACAGGGTGTAGATTCCATCCAGGACACTGGCCCATTGCATCAGTCGCCCTAAGCACGTGACCTCACACATCTGGGCCTCAGTTTCTCTATCTATAAAATGCGGAGGCTTCTGCTTGCCTCATGAGGGGAAAGGAATGCAGAAATGGAGCTTGTAAAAGCCTTCCCTTGGGGTCTGGGGTGCACCAAGGTCAGAGGCTTCCCAGCATGGCTTTGTGTGTGTGAGTCCCCGGCACCTGGCTTTCCATCAGGAAGATGGGGTAGGAACGCCTGCCTGGCACTGAGGCTGTGGGGTGAAAGGGCCGTGACAGGTGAGGGGCTGGCAAGGGGCAGATGGGCTCGGTTCTCAGGAGTCTGTGGGCAGGGGAACCCAGCCCAGAGTGCTGCCCATGGTCACATGATGTCAGAGTTGGAAATGTTCTCTGAGGGATCTCATTCAGGTTCTCACCCCAGAGCCCAGGGCCTCTAGAAGGTTCCTCAGGTGGCTCAGGGGTCTTACAAGGCAAAGTTCTGAGCACTTGCAGGTTTCTGGAGAAACAGTCAAAAGCTTTCACTGGGTTCTCAAAGACTTCATAGCCCTCAAAATTTCAAAGCCACTGTCCTGATTAGCTCCCTTCACAGATGGGGAAACTGAGTCCCAGGGAAGGTGAGGTAACTTGTGGTTTGTGTCTAGTTGTCCCCCCTAAGCCTCATGCAATCATGGGACGGGGACTTCTAGAGTTTGAGACTTGACTCATGATCCACTGGGATTATGGGTTTTAGTACTGATGGGATTATGGCTGTGAGTGATATACGCAGCCTGAGGCAGGGGAGAGAATGAATATAATATAAGAGACAGAGACAGACTCTCTCTGTCGCCTCGGTATTATTACTGTTGCTGTTCCACCGCCACGAACTGCTGCTCTCTGCCCTGTGTTCTTCAGTCTTGGAGCCAGCCAAATATGGGCTGAAACCTCTAGTAACTGTGAGCTAAATAGACCTTTCCTTCCTTCATTTTGGGTGTCGGGTATTTGTCCCAGCAACGAGAGAAGAGTAACTAAGACAGGGAGGTCTCATGGCAAATTAGAGACTGTACCATTTCCACACAAAACAGGAAACCCAATCTGAGGCCTCTCCCCAGGAACCTTAGGGTATCCAGTGTCTGGCTCCACCGTCCCTAGGATGGGTCCACCTTTTCTGGGCAACAACAACGGACTCTGGTTTCTGGGGGTTTTCAGATCAGCTATCCCTATGGTCACAAGTTTGTCCCTAGATTACACCACTGCAGGATTCTCTTTGGTGGCTGGATCCTCAAGAAGGTTCAGTGTTGGGGCTGAGGAGATAGCTCTGTGGCATAAGTCCCTGCCTGGCAAGTGCAAGGTCATGAGTTCGAGTCCCAGTCCCGCAAAACAAAAAAAAAAAAAAAAAAAGAAAAAGAAAAGAAAAAAAAAAAAAAAAAAAGGAAGGTTCAGGGTTACTTGAGGTCTTGAGGGTGGGTGATCTCTCTCTTGCTTTGTCCCCTCTCCCCACCACCTTCCTGTCAGGTGAGGAGACAGCAGGGACGACAGGGAACCCTGATTCTTATCCTGCTGGCTTCTGGTCTCAGACTTGCAACCCCAGAATGAGAAAGAAATGTCCATTGTTTGAGCTCCAGGTCCGTGGTGTTTTGTTACAGCAGGCAAAACCGACTAAGACACCTGTTCCAGGGGACCTCAGGCAGCTGCTGTAAAGGTTCTCTGCATTTTGTGAGAGTAGAAGCTGAAAGAAGGTCGCTGAGTGCAAGTCCCCCAGTGTGGGGGAGGGGCGGGCAGAACGCCCTGCCTGGGTCCCAGGATGCTGAGGGCTTGGGGGAGGGGCGGGCTGACTAGGAGGTGGGGTGGGGCGGATGCTCTGGGATCCTGGCAAGAAAGCCCCAGGGCGTGCCTCCTGGGCCTGCGGAACCCCCAGCCTCTATCTCCTCCCCTGGCAGGGCTGGCCAGCACCCTGACCCGCTGATGGCACCCGGCTCCTTCCCTGGACTTGCTACCCAGCTTTCCTATCGGGTGCCATCTCAGCGCAGCTAGCCACCCCCGAGTCACGCACGCGTCCCCTCTCCTGGCCACGCATGGCTTTGGCTTCCCTGCTTCTAGCCCAGCCTGATTCTCCACCCCAGGCCCTTCTTTCTTTAATCCTCGAAGCTGCTTCGGCAAATAATCGCACACACCACCAGGTTCGATTAATTAACTGCACAAAAATGATGGGAAGCCAGCGAAGGAGATAATTATTGAAATCAGAAAGTGTCAGCTTTACAAAGCTGGGGCCCTCCCTTGCCGCCTGAGGATGGGCAGGCAGGGCTCTGTCCTTCTCCTCTGAGCTGCTTGGAGAATGAGGGTGGGTAGGGTGTCAGGAAGAAGACGGGCCCTGGAGGCAGAGTGGCATTCTCGGGACAGAGGCCCGGGGGAAAGGCCTCCCAGCAGCCTCTGGGAGCCGCTGAGGGAAGCCCTGGCCCTCTTAACCCTCTACTTTGAGTTCAGGAGGCCGGTCCCTAACCTTTGAGTTGCCCTGTCCCCTCCTCAGGCGGCATCTTTCCCCATGCTAGGGTGGCAAGAGCTGCAGCGACAGGTGGATATAGTTGGTATAGGGCCCTGACCTAGCCCCACTTCTGCCCAGGGCTGGAGGGTGTCACATGCATTTTGGGGTCCCGGTGCCCCACTGCCACCTTCACCCAGCTGTGGGATGAGAGGCCCAGTAGTAACTTTTCCCGGTTCTCCTCCGCACTCCGAGGTGGCGCCACCTCGTGGCTCACCTCCTGCCGGCCTCCGCATCGCGGTAATCCTCGATGGCCAGTCGGAGTTTTCGCCGATGCAGGGAGCTGCACACGCCCAGGCCCAGCTCCAGGTCCTCATCACTCAGGCTCAGCAACACCTGCTCCAGGAGGGAGACATTTGCGGTCCTCCTGCCTCAGCCTTCCAGAGAGCTGGGATGGCAGGAATAGGGCAGCATGCCCGGCTAGGTTGTCCCACTTTACATCAGGCAGCGGAGGCTCCCAGGAGCTCTGTGCCTCGCTAGGGTGGCAGTGCTTCGGCAGAACCCTGGGGCCTGAACCTAGGTTAGCCAGCTCCTGTGTGTGGAGTGGGCTGGAGACAGGCCAGCTCCTAGGGGGTGGGGCCGCAGGAAGCCGCGGGGTGTGTCCCAGCCCCGGCTGTAGCCGCCTACCTTGCCGCTCTTCACGTTCTCCGCGCAGGCCTTGACATACATGGGCATGGCCATGACCACCTCCAGCCACGCCTGGACGGTGCCGGCCTTCCAGTGAGACATGGGCGTGGTTCTGACCAGCTCCACGTGCTGCAGCCGGTCCAGCTGCTCCTCGCCCTCCGACAGGCTGAGGCTGTGCCTCGTGGGACTGCACTGGCTGTCCGAGTCTGCAACACAGAAGCGCGCATGGCGGGGCTGCAGGGGCTGGGACTGCCAGCTGCAGGGAGAGGAAGGGGCATGGGAGGGGCTCCCCCAGATCTCCCTAGGTTTGGGTTGTTTCAGGCTGCATCCCTCCCCTATCACAAAAGTCACCCTCGCTTCGGCGAAGCAAAGAATAAACTTATTCCAGAAAAGAAGCCACCCAGACACCGTGGTTGGCTGTAGCAGTCAGCTAAATACTCTTTGGGAGACCCAGACACCCACGTTTGCAAACACATGGCCCCACAGGCTCGAATGGCTCACTCCCACCAGGGACACATTTTTGCTACCAACACGATGGAGGACACCTTCTGTCTCAGTAGAGAGTGGCACCATGGGGGCTGGTGGCATGTAATTTACATCACCTTCCTTCTATGGATGGGCCCTGGGGGTCTTTCTAATTTTTCACTATTGTGCATTCGACAGTGGAGGCCAGATTTGGACAACCAGGTGATTTATTTTCTTGGGATAAATGGGCCCAGATCCCCTCCTTAGCTCTGAAGCCCGAAATGGCCCTTGTGGGCAGGAATACAAGCAGAGAGTTTTCCATTGCCACCCCCGGCCCTTTGTGGTCAGCTTGGCTGGGTTAACGTGAGTGAACCAGCAAAGTTCCGGGCCAGCCCAGGGTGAAAAGGCTCACTCTGAAAAAGGATTATGGGGAGACCCAGGCAGATGCAATACAACGAGAAATGACAGGTGTTAAGAATAAGCCTAGTCAGGGCCAGGGCCATAGCTCAGCAGACACCGAGCCTGCCTGGCAAACTCAAGGTCCTGAGTTCAATTCCTGGACCCCAAATAAGCCTGATTACAAACAACCCTGTCCAAACTTAACATAGTGATTTAATTATAAGGACTCATTATAATGATCTAAAAATGCATATCCACCAGTACAGATTATGAAACAATGGGTAAAGGTATTTATGGTTAGTTACTACATTTGGGTGATGGGGACCATTGTTGTTGCTATACTTTGTTATTGCCAATATATACAAGTACAGCCTGTTTTGTTTGTCTGATTTTTTGTTGTCGTTGTTAATCTCACTATGTAACCCAGGGTGGCCTCAAACTCACAGTGAGCCTCCTGCCTCAACCTCCCAAGTGCTGGGGTGACAGGTGTGCCCCACCCCACCTGGTCATGTGTAGTCTTATATAAAATAAATTCAGAAAAATTAAACTAGGAAGCAATGGTACAGTTGTGCACGGGAGCTTCTTTGAACAGACAGCATGGTTCATAGTTGGAACTCATGCAGTTTAAAAATCTGGTAGATGAGTGCACAGCCTCCTGTTTTCAGCCTCCCCAGTGCTGGGATTACAGGCGTGCACCACCATGCTGAGGCTCAGCCCATGCAGGATGGGGCCAGCACGGCATGTGGGCGGCTGTGGGGATGCGGTGGCCCGGAGTGTGACGAAGTGGGGGTGGGGAGGCGGTCTCTGGCTACACCACTCTATTTCCCCCCATGGGTGGTGGGGTGGGGTCATGTTTTACTCCACAGAGGAACAGCAGGACGCCAAGCTCTGGGCAGTTCCAAATCTGAGCCATGCACCCAGGAATTTATCTGGTGACCCCATTGCCAGCCAGGGCTCATCCTCTGGCCAGAAACTCTTCTTGCCAGGGCAGGCGTGTGGTCAGTGCAGTGCGGGGCTGCACAGAGCCAGGGGCAGAGGAGAACACCCTAGTGCGGCCCTGGGGATCCAGGTGACACAAAATAAAAACAGGAGGATGGACGGGGCAGAGAAGCGGACCAAGACAAACTGAACTTCCTGGGCATGGCTGGGCTGTGCGCACGTGTGCGTGCATGCGTATGTGTGTGTGTGTGTGTGTGTGTGTGTGTGTGTGCGTGCATGTGCGTCACCCTGTAGCTCCCGGGCTCTGACCCATGCTGGTAGGAGGCGATGTAGCTACCAGCTCCTATTATCGCTGGAGTCTGGGTTCCAGGAAGTCCAGAGGCCAAGCCGGGCTTCTGAGAGACACCGGTCCCTTGAGATCTGGACAAACAGCCGCTCAGCACCCGCTGCCCCGCCCCTCCGGACTGTTACATCAGGAGAGAGGGGCGGAGCGACGGTTACAGTCATTCATTACTGTGGTTTCCATTATGCAGGCATTATGCTGCCATTCTGCCTCGCTCTTCTGCCCCTGCCTCAGCCCCTAGGGTGAGAATAAATCATGTTACAGCCAGGCTGAGTGATGGGATCAGAGGCCATACTGGCCCTAAGGGAGGTCGCCCTAGAGGTCACTCTGCCTGCCGCTTCCAGGCACCTGGAGGCCTGGGGACTCAGAGAGGGAACGCTCTCTTTTTCCTATGCAGGCCCAGGCATGTACCCCAAAGTACCTAGGGCACATGTATACACACACACACACACACACACACACACACACACACACACACACACGACATAAGCGACACTGACATATCCTGATGCCGAGAAGGCCTCTGTGTGCCCAGGCACGGGGCTCAGGCTACGTTCCCCTAGCCACGTCCAGCCCTCCCACATGTTTTTTCCAAATACAATTTTGGTCCAGCCACAGCTGCATGGATCTGTTTACCCGTTGAAGACTGTGGCAGAGATTTCTGGCCCAAGAGCCTAAAATAATCAGCGTCTGATCTCCTGCAAGATGCCCTGCAGAGGAGACCCCAGAGGAGAGGGTCAATGGTGGCACGGGATCGGGAGAGAAGGGAGCTCGTGTGCAGCTCTGCTGCTCACCAGACACAGTATCAGGGGAATGATATTCAATTTTCTTGGTCTCAGTTTCCTCATCTGTAAAATGGGGCTGATAATCCCTGATCTGTCCTGATGGCGAGCTGCAGGGGGTACTGAGGGCAGGGATCAGTCCAGTGTCTAAACCAGTGGTTCTCAACCTTTTTAATGCCGTGACCCCGTAATATAGCTCCTCATGTTGCGTTGACCCCAAACCGTATGCGCACAGGCATTCAGTTTGGAATGTGCATCCATAATGGCGTGCGTTCCAGCTGAATAGCACTGCTGCAGATGGTAGCTCGACTTCTCATTGGCTTTAGGTGACCCCTGTGTTTTGGTCGTTCCACCCCTGCCAGGGTCACCACCCACAGGTTGAGAACCGCTGGTCTAAACTGTCAAATAGACACAGGATTTTGAAGACTTCCTGTGGGTAGGGAAACAAGATTTGCCAACTGTCTTGTTGGTCATTTTTGTACTGGTCACATATCAGCATGACAACATTTTGGGGTGTATTGGTTTAAATAAAATACAGTATTAATTAAAATCCATCTCACTTGCATCTTTTTAAGTGTGGCTACCTGAAGATCTAACATGACACCCGTGCCCAGTGGGACGGACATTTCTCCGGACAGGGGGTGGGTACGAGGTTCCTTTACCCCTCTCCTTCTTCCCTCTCTGGCTTAGAAGTCAGACTCTCTGTGTCTCTGGTTCAGTGTAGTCGTTCTCAAAGTGGGATCCCTGGGCTGCCAGCCTCAGAAGGCCTGGAGTTTGATCTGTATGAAAATTTTAGGCCCAGGGCTGTGGAGATAGCTCAGTAGACTAAGTGGCTGCTTAGGTACAAGCAGGGACCAGGGTTTGATCCCCAGAACCACATGCCATGATGGCCCTGCTCCCAGGTGCTCAGAGCTGGCCATTGAGACTGGATGTGGTGGCACATGCCTGTAATCCCAGCACTGGGGAGGCTGAAAACAGGAAAATCACTACAAGTCCCAGTTGGACTATCTAGTTATTTATTTCAGAGCCTGTGCACTGAATTATATCCTCAGTCCCTTTTAAAATATTAAAAAAAAAAATTTCAAGTACTCTCATTAAATCACTAGATTGCCCAGTCTGGGTTAAAGCTTGTGAGTCTCCTGACTCAGCTTCGCAGAGTGCTGGGATTACAGGCAGGCATCACCATGCCCAATTCATTTACTTGGCAATGTTACTGAGTTAATTTTACATTTCTAAAATGTTCTGCCCAGGCCTGTCCTTGCACTGTCCAGGTGACAGCCTCCTGCTCCACGTGCCAGCTGCTGGGCTCTGTGTCCTGCCACCTCCTGCCACTCGGTGGACCTGTCCTGCCCAGACACTAAGAGAGCCCTTGGGGAGAAGCCAGACTCAGTGCAGGGTGACTCTCAGTGGGTGTTTCTTGTCACCAGAGTACACTGGTGAGGAATGCCAAAACTGCCACGACTGGCAGGGTGTGGGACTTAGCGGGGGTGTGGTGGGGCTGGGAACCTGTGTCTCAGCCCTGTCTGACACCTTTGGGATCCGGGAGCTGTGACACGGGTCAGAGTGAGTGACAGACACATAGAGACAGAGAGATAGACAGGAAGTGACCCGAAGGACAGATGGGACTGCCGTGCACTGTGGCATTTACACCTAACTTTCGCCTCTGTAAAGTGCACCTGTCTTTTTGGGACAGTTCACCAAATGCAGAGGCCCTTGGGCACTAATTCCACAGAGACACCTTCTACGCTCACTAGGCCCACCTGCACATGTCCCGGAAAGGTATTTGCCCTGATCCTTCCTAATGAGCCAAATCAGCCCCGAAGCCCTAGTGCTGGCCATGCTCACACAGGCCTGTTATTCCAGCTCTCTGCAGGCTGAAGCAGGAGGGTTGCTGAGAGTTCCAGTGATCCTGGCTACCTAGTGAGTTCAGGGCCAGCATGAACCACATAGTGCTACCCTGTCTCAAAAAACAAAAAGGCTCCGCTCTGCCCACATTGCCAGCCCTGTCCCCTGCACCTGCCCTTTGCTTGGCCTCAATGGCTGCTCTTTTCTGCACTTGGCAAACTTCTATGCAGTCTGTAAATGTCCTTCTTGGGGAATCCTTTTCTGGTTGCCTGATGTAGAGGCCCTGCCTCCAACACACACACACACACACACACACACACACACACACACACAGACACGCATGCATGCACACCACACACACGCATGCTCTCAGACTCAGTCCACATAGCTCACATTAATTCAGGAAACTGTCCTACGTGGTCCTTCTCACAGCTGGACTAACAAGTTGTTTAATCATTCAACTAACAAGGGTGTCTCCTACGAGCCTCCTGTTCCCAGGGCAGGCCCGGGCCAGTTTTCTCTTTCCTGGGATCTCTGGCTCCTAGTATGACTCCAAGCCAGGGTAAATGCTTCGGAACTGCCTCTCCTGGGTTCCAAGGAGACTGCCGGATGGGCCCATTAGGTATTGGTTAAAGGAAGGCCAGGGAGCCAGAGAGGGATAGGGATAAGGACAGAGACGGGACAGGGACAGGGTCACAGACAGAGACAGGGACAGGAACAGGGACAGGGGTGGGGAGCAGGCACCCCCTCTCCTCTCTGCCATGGCGCCTCCACGGCCTCTCAAATGTGCCCACGGTCTGTCTGTCCTCGCTGACTGCGGCCAGGTGCCTCCACCCTGGCACTCAGCGGCTTGGTGCCAGGTCACCTGTGCTGGGTGGCTGCCCAGGGTGCCATGAGGTGCCGAGCATGGGCAGCCAGCCTCGGCCAGAACTTGCCCCCGTGGAAAGGGCAGGTGAGCCCTCAGCACTGCAGAGCCTGAAGCTGGATCCTCTTTTTGGATCCTGCACT
Source organism: Myocastor coypus (assembly GCA_004027025.1). Classification (NCBI taxonomy): domain Eukaryota; kingdom Metazoa; phylum Chordata; class Mammalia; order Rodentia; family Myocastoridae; genus Myocastor; species Myocastor coypus. The sequence continues at coordinate 6,569 of PVJA010008942.1, read as the reverse complement.
GTGGGGCGAAGACTGATTTCTGGCAACCAGGTGCCGGCTGCCTGAGGGACCTGGGACCACTGCTGCTGGAGGTTTGCTGTCTTGCTCACACCCCCGGGATGCTGCAGGAGACAGGCAGAGAGTCCAGGGAGCCCACCTCAGACACCCTGCTTTCTCCTTCCTTCCTTCCTTCCTTCCTTCCTTCCTTCCTTCCCTCCCCTCTCTCTTTCTTTCCTATCTTCTTACAATAGGGTCTCACTATGCAGTTCTAGCTGGCCTCCAGTTCACTTTGTAGCCCAGTCTGGTCTCGCATTCACAGTCATCCTCTTGCCTCAGCCTCCCAGGTGCTGGGATTACAGTCATGTGCCACCATGCCCAGCTGTCCTCGTTTTCTTAAATCCCCCTTGTTTTGGTCCCCCTGCCTGTGAAAGCCCAGCCTCCTGCTCCCTGTCTGGTTCCCCTGTGCCTAGCCTCAAGAGCACAGCCACACTCTGGAATTTCCCATGGGTGGGAGTTGGTGCCCAGGGTGGGCCAGACTCTGCCCTGCCTAGCAACTCTTTCCTAATTTTACAGGCATAGAGGGCAGGTGCTGAGGGGGGCGGGTGTCAGGGAATGCAGTTAGCCTGCACACCCTGATGCTTGGAAATACACATTGACGGCTTCCTGCTCTACCATAATAGCACACCCTCTTGGGAAGTCCTCCCTACAGTCTAACCTGCATCTGAAGCCTGTCTTCCCTAGCTGCTGCCTCCTCGGGAGTCCTTGATCGTGTTTCTTTCTGACAGTTTCCCTGGCAAACTTCTCAACCCCTGGGCAGTCTGAAAGTGGAGCTCTGGGCAGGAAAGGGCTTGGTGCCCAGGTACAGGCCATACAAACTTTCATTGACAGCTCCAGGTGTGAAGCTGGGCGCCACAGGGTTCTGGGGGCTGCAGGCCTCGCAGGGTTCGCTCTGCTCCCAGCTAGAGTCCAAGTACTTCTGCATCATCTGCCCAGGGCTGGGAGCTCGCCACTGCCTTCTGCAGCCTGGTCCTCTCTGGCCTCATTCGGAGCCCTGTGGTCAGTGTGATGGCCGGAGACAGCCTGTACTCCTGGAGACTCAGGTTGCAGAGCCCGGGGTCCCAGGGCCAGGGGCTCAGATCATCCATGATTCATGCGAACCGCACAGCCTCCACCCTGCCTCTCCAACGTGCTTTGCAAGGGGCTTCCTGAGAATTTCCCCAGCCAGTGCTGAGCCACCGTGTATACCACTCGGGGCCAAGTTAGGGACGGCAGGGATACTTAGGAGCAGCTTAGGAGATTGAACGTCTGTCACCTGAAAGGTGATCCGTGAGGTCGTCTGTGTAGACGGCTCTAGCAAGCGGGTGAGGGGAGACAGAGTGGTGAGGACTCACGTTCCTGCACCCTGAGATGGGGTGGCAGGTGATCCTGTGGTCAGGGCTGGTGGCCACCACACGGCTACTGTCACTGATGCTGTCCCTCTAGAACCATAAAGGTATCCAGCCAGAGCCACAGCATGGGGTGAAGCATCCTGGGAAGTTTCTATCCACCGAGCGAGTGGCTTCTCTCTCCTTTCACTTTGCTGTCCCTCACCTGCCTGCTCCCAGGCCGGAGCTTTCTGGAAATCCAAGCACAAGGCCGGAATCTAAGGGCTGCTGGTCTCACCTACTTCAGTCCTATCTGCCTGTAAAATGGTGCAGCGTACGCGTTTGTTGAGCCCTGACTTTCACCTTTGCTCCATCACAGGTTATATCTTTTTGGCCTTCCCATGCTGCCTCTCTGAGCCTGGTTTCCTTGCCTGTGACATTGACACCATAATACACAGGCCATGAGTTGCTGCTGGGGACTACTTCAGGGTCATTTATGTGCTCTTGTCACTTATAGCCACATCCTCGGCCCTCAGCCTAAAGCCTGGCCTTCAGAAAATACTCGGTCAGTGTTTACTGAGTGACTTAGTGAGCGTATGCAAAGAGCCCATCCCTGCCTGACACAGCGAGCACTCACTAAATACCAGCAAGTCGCTTGGCTCTGCAGACTGTTAGGCAGAGGAGAGGTTCAGGGTTCTCATGAAAACTCGGGGAGGGGGGCGTCTGAGCATAGCTCTGAGGGGGCCTTCTTCTCCCTGGACTCCTCCAGCCTCAGGCCTGCAGTCAGGAAGACCAAACGCTCTTGAGATACAAGGCCCTCTCTAGCCTGAGCATCCTCACCAGAGGTGGGCAGACTCCTCCATGTGCCCTCTATGGATCCTGCCTGCCGGCTTCCTGGTCCCTGCAGCAAGGTTGGCTGAGGCCGGAAGTGTCCGTGTGGGTGGGATCCTGGCTTTTCTGGTCCATGCCAGGGAAAGCACAGAACTGCCCAAGGGCAACAGAGGTGCCCAAAGGGCAGGAGGGCCAGGCTCAGCCCTCCATCTACATGAGGGACCCAGGACAACAGCGAATTGGGAGCACCTGGCTGGCAGCTAAGAGCACCCCAGGGGACCTCTTCTGGCCTTGGGTCTTGCTGGGCAGAGGATGCGCTGAAGGAGGGAGGTGCCAGACCATACCTGCTGTCACCTGTCACACGGCCTTACTCCTAGGCTCACAGGGACCGCAGAAGAGCTTTGAGGTCTGCTGGTGGCTGGTTCACGACAGGAAGGTGTCAGCTTAGACACCTCCAAAGAGCCTCTGATCTAAAAGCACAGGATTTTGGAACCAGAGGAGCCCCACAAAATCACCTACCCCAGACTTCCTAGGAAACACTAGATAAGAATAGGTGACGCCGGGCCTGGTGGTCCATGCCTGGAATTCCAGCAGTCGGCCTGAGGCCAGAAGATGGCTGTGAATTCAGGTTGAACTGCCAAGTGAGACATTGTCTCCAAAAAAAAAAAAAAAAAAAAGACTTTGTTTTTTAAAGGTGAAAGATTTCTATTGTGGGCTTGTTAGAGGCTTGATAAGCTAATATACTATGCTGACTTCTAGCATGGAGATGCCAGGCCATGTTTCTAAAACTCATGGACCAGGGAGGGATTTACTGTCTCCAGCTGAGCACCATGTGCTGGCTTGGGAGGGAGGAGCCTGGGGTTTCTGAGCCAGATCAGACACCGATGCCCGCCTGCTGCCTACAAGATCTCCCTGCACCTGCAGCATGCAGAGTCCGAGAGCCCATGTAACTCTGGAAGGCTTGGCTTTGACACTGTGGCTCAGGCAGCTTGCTCAGTCTGGGCTTGTCTCATCTGGACAGAGGGCCTGTCCTGCTCACCTCACCGGGCTGGGCAAAGGCGGAAATGATGTCACTGTGGAAACTTTCATCCATCACCATGGTAACATTCCTGGCCACCTAAGCTGAGCGTGCTGTGTGCACACTCAGCCCATGTCGGCCCCGCTGTGCCATCCAGCCAGGATCTTTCTGTCTTTGTTATACTAGTGAGGAAACTGAGGGTCACCAAGGGAAACAATCTACCTAAGTCTCCAGGCAGTGGGTGTCAGGGCTGAGGTGGTGAGCAGGGTACACCTAGAGCCTGCACTCAAGCCAGCCCCTGCCTGCCTGTGATGGAGCCAGGTAAGCTGCAGTGGGCTGTGGCTCCTCCCGGGGAGGGTCTTTCAGATCATCTCACAGACTTTCAGAAGCTAGGGATCCCCATTCTGCTGGGCTTCGTCTAGGGTCAAGGGAGTCTGTGGCATCTTAGTGGTGAGAGCCAGGGCTGAGTGGGAAGGCTAGGGTGGGGAGCAAGGTCTTCGAAGGAGACTGCCCCCAGGTACCATCCCAGAAGGGGCCTCGGACTGGGCTTGGCTCTGGTGCCCACGTGACCTTGATGCTGGTTGAGTGTGTCTACCACAGGCTACCGACAATGGAACTTGGGGTCTCAGTCACAGAGTGAGCCCTTGGTTGAGCTGGGAAGGGATGCTGACCATGGTGGGTGGGAAGGAAAGGCTTTCTGGATGTGGAAGGTCCGGAGGGCTCACTCAAACCCTAGTCTCTGCAGCATGTACACATCATGTTGGTCTTAACTTAGGGCTCATTGTCTAGGGTCTATGGATAGTGTGGGCCTCTAGGGAAGTTAAAGAATCTTTCTGTTTTAGCAGGGGAATGCTGCAAAGTCCTGGGGCTGGCTAGAGGTGGCTGATGTCCTCACCCAGCCCCCATGGATTTCTGCTCAGTGGGCCCCACAAGGCCCCGGCAGCGTCTATCTTGGCATCACCCGGGATCCTGCTTGGGTGTGGGTGGTCCTTTCCTGGCAGGGCATCTTGGCTGCCCCAGGAAGGAGGCCTTATCCTTCTTATGGTGCTGGGGGAAGTCTGCCCATATCATACAGGCACAGTGCTGCCCCTCAGCCTTTGCCCCAGGAAAACTTGAGACTGAGCTGTGCTGAGAGCTTGTGCACCTGTACCCAGAGTCCAGGGCTCAGGTGTGACCCTTCTAGTCCAGTGGGAAGGACTTGGCAAGCTGGTCCTATGCTCAAGGCTTGGCCAGGTGTTGACAGCCACTGTGTTCCTCAACTGTCATACCTTCCTTTTCATGTTGCTGCTTCTTTCTCTCATGGGACCCTTACATGGAAGTCCAGGGTGTGTCGGGCTCTGGCTGAAAGTGGACCAGAACCTACTGGTTGGTTCTGTCACAAGCTGTGGCAGCCCTGAGATGGATCTCAAGGTTCCACAGAACAGTTTACAAATTCCCTATATATCCCAGGTTCATCCTTTTTTTGGGTTGGAAAACAGCATCAAAGGGCGGATCTGCTCAGAGCTTTGCCTCCTTCTTCCTTTGAGACTTTCTCCTGGAAGCTTCCTGTTGGCTGACCCTGAAGGGGACCTTGGGCCAGGGGCTGACCTGAGATTGTGCAACAAAGATGCCATGATACAGTGCTAGCCAGAATGGTGGAGTTTGGACCCAGCTCTGCCTCGACCTAGCCAAGTGACCTGGGAGAGGACTTCACCTCTCTGCCTGTGTGTGTTCATCTGCAGGAGGATTTCTCTGGGGAGGAGCTGGGAGACAACATGAGTGAATATGAGGAAATAGAAGAGCTCTCAGAGCAGGAAGGTGTTAAACGAGGCCGCCTCGCTGCAGAGATAGGTCAGCTCCGGGCGGGATGCTGGGTCCTTACACATACATCACCCCTGAGAACCCCGCTGCTTCTGGCCTCAGAACCTGGCCCTGGGTAGCCTTGCTGTTGTGCTGGCTCTGAACTTGCCCACAGGGGCCACAAGCAGAGCTTCTTTCCTCACAGGCTCTAGAAAGGCATGATGCTGTCAGAAGAGCCTCAGATTTGCCCTGTCCCAAAGCAGAGGTTGCCATAGTAACTTGGACTGCAATTGGGATTCTGGGGACTGGTGCTTGCAGCCCCTGGCTGATGGAGGGCCCAGGTTCACGTAACTCAATGCCCTCATTTCCCTTAGACACAGACCTGAGCTACTTTGGTCTACACGTGGCAAGTTTCTTCTATATTTTTTAACTGCCTATTGAACTTAGGCCCACCCGTTATAAATCATGTAACATAAATTCTTAGTTGAGCCTCTTCCAATCTCCAAAATACATTCAACTTTCCTGTCTGAGCCTATGTAGAGGGGTGGGTATTACACCCGCTTTACAAATTAGGACATTGAGAGTTATGGGTTAAATCGTCTGCCTGAAATTAAAAACAGGGTCACAGCCAGGAGTGAATATATAGGCCAAGTCTGAGACCCATTAGGAGATGGGAAGGTCCTCCAAAGGGGGGAAAGCTGACTTTTCAAGGGAGAATCCTTCCTTGGAGGATTCTAGGAGCATGATATGCAACTATGGCTTCTCTTATATTGAGGAATGATGCCATTACTGGCTGCCTGCTGGTGATTAGTCTTAAGAAAGAAAGCAACCAGGGATTTCTAAAACGTGAAACTCAGAAAAGTGAACAAGCCACCAGCCTGCCTTTTCTGGGGGACTGTGACTGAGAAGTGTGGCAATTGTGGACAGCCTGGCAATGCGGCAGGGCTCTGGGCATTGGGTAGCTCAGAGGAAGTGCTGCCATTTTCAGGAATTGGCTCTCAGGCAACTGCTGGCTGAGAGGAAGTGCCGCCATTTTCAGGAGGTGGATCCCAGGCACCTGCTGGCTAAGAGGAAGTGCCGCCATTTTCAGGAGGTGGATCCCAGGCACCTGCTGGCTAAGAGGAAGTCTTGCCATTTCAGTAAGTGGCTTCCCAGGCAAGAGCAAGTCCTGTCGTTTTCAGGAAGGTCAAAATATTCAGCTCCTACTGTTGTTTCTAAGCCGAGTCCTTTTGGAGTCTTTTGGTCAAGATCAAAGGGTAGCATACCCAGAACAGCTGAAAGAATGTTGAATTGGGAATTTGCTTACTTCCCTGGAACGGTTTTGAGGACATCCTTAGAGTGTGACCCAGTTTCCACACCCATGTAGACTGATACCTTTCTTTTTGGTGGTATGGGGATTGACTACAGGGCCTTTGCACTGAGCTTCCTCCCCAGACCCTTAAAGTGATCATTATGTCTTATGCAGGGTCTTGCTAAGTCACCAAGGCTGGTGTCAAACTTCCAATCCTCCTGCCTTAGCCTCCATGGATGCTGGGGTTACAGGTGTGCACCACCAAGCCTGGCTGACTCTACTGTGACTCTTTTTTTTTTTTTTTTTT